>JALPVH010000289.1:0-72701 GCA_023242295.1 Diaporthe ilicicola | reverse complement strand
TAATATTATCTTTATTAATATATTATTATATTTATTTTATTTATTTTAGCTATTAAATATTATATTATTTTTATTATTAAAATATATATATAATAATAAAATTAACTTTTTTATCCGGATATTAATTAATTATATTATTAAATTAAAGTTTTTTATTATATTTAAAATAGCTTATAATAAGGTTTTTATAAAAGGAAATATAAAAGTTAAGTTTAAAGGGGCTAGAATTTCTTTATAAAATTTAAATTTTATTATTTTTAAATTAAATATTTATTTATAAACTTTAATATAATCTCTTTTAATATTACTATTTAAATAAGAATTATAAATATTATTTAATACTTATTAAATTATTTAATAATTAAGTTTTATTAAAGGTAAAATATTTATTTATTAAAGAAGCTTTTTTATATTAATTATTTAAATAATTAAAAAGTTTATAAAGGGTATATAAGTAATAGCGTATTAAATTACTCTTTTAAATAATTAAATTTATACTCTTAAGAAAGATAATATTAGGCTTATTAAGCGCTAAAGGGTTAAAAGAAGTTAAGTATAGCTTAAAAAGGTATTTATTATTAAAAAATCTTAAATAATAATTAAAGAAAAATAAAAGGGGAAGCGGTTAATTAATAAAATAGCTAATAATAATAAAAAGATAGTTTATAATAAATTATTAAAATAATAATATAATAATTATAGTAAAACTAAGTATAATATAAAAATTTATAAAAAAATATAGAAAAGTTTAATTTATTAAATTTTAAATAAATAAAAGTATATTTTTAAGTAGTTTATAATAGATAATATAAATAGTTAATTTAATTAATATAGGTTAAAGTTAATTCTATATAGCTAAAATACTTTATTTTAATAAGAAACTTAATTTTTCTATTAAAAGTTATTTATTTCGAATTAATATTATACCTTTATTAATTATTTTAAATTAATTAAATTAATTAAAAATAAGTAATTAAAATTAATTAATATTTATTAATATTAATTTTAATTAATTTCTTTACTTTATATAGGTATTAAGGTTATTAAAAGTTAATAAAAGTTATAAAAATCCGTTATTTATTAATATCCGCTATTTACTAATTAATTATATTATATATATATTACTTTTAAAGTAAAAAGTAATAAAAAGAATTTTATTAATAAGGTTAAAAAATATAATTAAATTAAAAGTAAATTTAATATAAATTAAAAATTATAAATTACTTTTTATTTAAAATTTTATTTATTAAAGTTAAAAATTTTATAAAATAAAGGAAATATAGCTATAATAAAAAAGTTTATATCCTTTTATCTTTAATAAACTTTAATTTACTTTATATTTAAGTGTTACTATAAGTAACTTAATATAGTAAAAAGTATTTACTATATTATTAAATACCTTCCGGAAGGTTTTATAAGCGTTTAAAAAGAAAAAACCGCTTTATAAGGAAAAACCTTTTAGCTAAGAATATAATAACTAATAGTATAAGGGCTTTTAATTACGGGGTAAATTTAGCTAAAAGGTAAATAGTCTCGCCCTTTAGCGTTAAAGGGGCGCGTTAAAGGGAGAGCAGGTTAAAAAAGAGGCACTAGCGGGATTTAAACTTATACCCTTTATATTATTAACGTAAAAGGGTACCTTAACGCTCGACTAATACGCTATAATATTAAATTAAAAATTATTAATTAATATATTTCTTTTAATAAAGGCTAAAATTAATTTAACTATTAATAAATAAAGAGATATTTATTATATAAAGCTTATAATATATAAGGGCTAATAAAGCTAATAAAATAATAGAGAAATTATTAAATATTAAAGCTAAAAGGGTTATAATATAAAGATATTTAGTTTTAATAATATAAAGGCGTTTTATTTTAATAATATAAAAATATTTTACTTTAATAACGTAATAAGCTTTTACTTTTATAACTTAAAAATATTTTATTATATTTATATAAAAGTTTTTTAGTTTAATAATATATATTTAAATTTACTTTAGCTTTATAATATTTATTTAAAAGCGGTTATTAATAAACTTAATAACCTTTTTATAATAATTATAAATATTTACCTTTTTAAATTTATTAAGGTAATAAAAAATAATAAAAAGGTTATTAAATAAAGTAATAAAAAGTTTTATTATTATAATAAATTTATAAAGTAATAGCGGTTTAAAGCTTAATTAGCTTTAATTTTTAAAAATAAATATAATAAAGAGATATTAAGTTTAAAAGATTAAGCTAAAATATAGTTTTAATAGATATATAAATAAAATAAAGTGGTTTTTTTAATTTAAGGTTAGGGTAAAAATAAAGTATTAAGTTTAAATAGTTTAATAAATAAAGATAAAGTAATTTTAAGTTACTTTATTTTTATATATATAATAAACTATTATAGTATATATTAATATATTTAATAAAAACTTATTATTATATAAAGAGAAAGGAATTAAAAGGTTTATAAGTTATAGGTAAACCTATAGTGTTTATATAGCGGGCTACAAGAGTGAGTACCGTGATATTCTTAAAACTAATATTGTACTGCTAACTAAATCCGTTGTTTGGGACTACTAATCCTTCTGCCCCAGGCGAGCCCCATGATCGGCCCGCAAATTAAGCGGAAAGATTTGCTTGCTTTTTGAATCAAAGGTGAAGGGTATCCCTCTCGATGGCTGATTTGATCGGACGCGACGAATAGCCTTCCAGGCATGCAATCAATCATGTTTAAAACAGGGCTGGGGCCTGGTAAACTCCAACATCAATAACAGTCCAATATGTTCTCCGTCCAAGCCCGCTCCAAAAGCACTGATAAGACAGTTATTGGTAGATTGTTGCGACCATTGCCGGGTCATCCGGGCGATATATTTGTCTGTGCCCCTCGTGCGGGATGGTAGCCACTCTTGCCTTGCACCGCGAACAGTAGATGTGCGTGTCCTCGCACCAGTGGCACATGTACGGGAGACAGACGGCACATACACAGAGCAGGCAGCACAGAGCCGCCGCTATGTTTTGCATTGAGGTTCCCTCTATTGACACGGTTGTCTGAGCCCGCCGGAGGCAGAAGGGGCAGTCGATATAAGCCGGGGTTGCCGTTAGCATGGACATTGGCGTCACCACCTGCGGTTCTGGCTCGGGAAAGATTCAATGTTGGAGGCATCCCCATGTGAGGGCTCTTGGCGGGGGGTGTGATGACCTTTTCTGGGACAGATGGGTTTCCAGGGGTCGGAGGTGATGCTGTCTTTTCTGGGACAGGTGGTGGTCTGCCTAGGCCCGTTAACAAATAAGGTCAAGAGAAATATTGTTGGTACGCTGAGAAGATTGAACTAACGCTGTCTCTTCTACCGCATGGTACGAGATGTCAGAAGTGTGCTACGCCTTTATTGAAGACTTTGACGCGGAGAACAAGGCGTTCTTCGCAGCCAGCAGGTGGTTTACTCGCGGATGGACGTTACAGGAGCTCCTCGCGCCGGCCAACGTGATCTTCTTCACGAAAAGTTGGGTCAGACTTGGCGAGAAGAGAGCCATCAGTCCCTTCTTCGCAGAATTCACAGGAATCGATGCGGCGATAATGGCGGGTGAGCGCCCCGTCGAATCCGCCAGCCTCGCCAAGAGAATGTCGTGGATGGCGCGTAGGCAGACCACACGGCCCGAGGACTCGGCATATTGCCTGATGGGTGTCTTTGGCGTGAATATGCCGATGCTCTACGGTGAAGGCGGAAAGAAGGCTTTTCTGAGGCTCCAGGAGGAGATAATGAAAACCTCCGACGATCAGTCTCTTTTTGCATGGGTAAATCGAGACGCAGATCACGAGGCACTCCACGGTCTCCTGGCGCCATCTCCAGCAGCATTTGCTCATTCCAATAGCATACTGCCGTACTATGTATGACTGGGGGGAACCCCGCGAACCATATACCATGACCAACCGAGGACTTCGCATACAGCTTCATTTGTCCGCACGAGCAGACGGCATTTTCGTGGCTACTATCGACTGCCCCGTTCCGCCAAATTACGCAGACTCGGGTTTCCTGGCGATATATCTGAACAAGATATCCACTGGTAGAGAAGACAAGGAGGGCCTGCACTATGCCCGCGTCAGGGCTGGCCAGTTCGGCAGTGTCCAGCTTGAGGCCCGGGGAAGGCTGAAGACCATCTAAGTGCGTCAGGACCACTTGACGGCCGCCTATCGACGACGGCGTGTTTCCGCAGCACATCCTCCAGCTCCGCAGCGGGCCATCTGCCGATGTTTACAAGGTCACGAAAATCCTCCTGCCCGCTGGATACGCCAAAGACATTCCTGAACCAATCTCACTGCGCCAGTCGCCACGAACTTGCGTTCCTGACCAATGGCCACTGGCCTTTCGCCTTCCAAAAGGCGAAGGCCAGGTGGCGGCTGTCATCATATTCGAACGTGATGACGGCGAGAGACTGGCTTTGCTGATAGGATCTATCGGTGGATTCCAGGTGGGCTTTGGTGCAAAGAAAATCGAAAGCCAGGGCAAGCAAGGAGCAAAGACTCTGTCGTTCGACACGCTGGCAAGTGACTTGAAACCGCTGTCGGCTGGACGGTATGAGAGCGACTTCCACAGCCTGCGTGCCTCTGCCACGCCGGTTGTGAAATACTCGTGGAAATACTACCTGGTTGATATCGGCGTGGAAGATGTCGGTCGGTCGCTCCCAGGGATGCTGGCTCAGGCTACTTTCGGGGCTTATAGCCGTGCCACGGGGACTGCAAATCATCCTTCTAACCAGCATGATGTAACGCCAGATACTGCAGTGAAATCTGAAGAGACATGGGACTCGTACTCTGACGATGAAGATGATGTGAGCGGAGAAGACACGCTGAAGTCGCGAAATAGCGTGGGAAAGACCGCCCCGGGAAAGAAGCGAAATGGGTGGAGGAGGCTAATACACTAAACAAATCTCTGGCCTAGGTACCGATAAAACCTCAAGCTCCCAGACTTGGCGGATTCTTTAGACATGAGAAATGGTGTGACGGTGAGAATCACTGCGAGCTTTTAAGGCTGCAATGTTACTTCAACACTAGGACCTGTAGTGATAAATCAAGATACACAAATTTCCTCTCAAAATGCAATGCATTTGGGGGGAAGCTTGATAGAGTCAAAACCATGCTAGCACTTAAGGTATCACAAGTAAGTTCTTCATTTCAAGTGGATGTCTTTGTCACTTGAAAGGGACTAGAGCCCCAGTCACCTGCACTGCTACTTCAGTATTCAACAGTGACTGACGAAAACGATGTCTCACCCTTTAAATTTATACCGCATTTTTGGCATTGTATGTGCAGGAAGGTCAACTTAAGCCACAGTTTTCTTAAATGCTACGTAACCTAATTTCCAAAACGGATGCCACCAACGGAAACATACAAAATATGTGCGATATGATGCTCGCCGTTTGCAAAGAGAGCGGTAGGATCCACTGGGTTCGAAAAAGAAATTGCGAGCCGGTTCAGAAAAAATCCCCGAGTCTTCCAGACTCTCGGGATACAATAAAGGTCCACAACGAATTTTTTTGGTCGCCCATGGAACGATGCGAGGGGTGAACGATCGAGGATCCTGTGATATTTGAGCCTTGTGGCAGTAATTCTGGGCCGTCATCTAATGAGGAAATGGACGACACCATGTCTCCGCCCGCTGTATCTGATACTAGCAGTGACTTCAGCGTGAGACTGTATAAATACGAACGCAGTGACGGCCCCGAAGAACAGCACGGCTATAAATCGCGGCGTATCAAGTGATAATCAGTCTCGAGATCTGTACAGACCCCTTGGAACATTTATCGATTAAAACAGTTTCCTTTCTATACACTAAGAATTCGGTGCCCTATATGTACTTATCTGCCCACAAAGACGTATACATACAACAAGTGCTGAAGGACACTACTCACTCAACCCTGGCACCTACACTTATGAGTTCCGGAACATTGTGTGAATTCCTACTGAGGACATTTTACCGGCTGCAAATATGTACCTTACGCGAGTCTGTTTTCTCTGTCGCTAATTTCAGTCCCAATCTACTAAAGGAGTAATTGAGCTGCCAGGAGGAATCGAAAAGCCATCCTTTTGTCTCGATAACATTTGAGCTCACAAGCAAAGGCATCGACTTCCTACTACGAACACATCTAATTGATGAAAGGCAGTTTTCGTCACCAGCTCACCAAGCCGTTTGTTCCCCAGTGTACCTATTGACCCCAGATATCAATGCTCGTTTCGGGCTCAATTTCTAAGAGCGTCGTCTGTTTCTATCGGACCTCCACGGAAGAACGTTGAATGTTGGTCGCATATATACAAAGGTACACCTGCTTCAGGTGTATAGATACCTGCCCACATGCACATGTGCATGGGCTAGGGTCTATGAAACATTGAAGTAGAGCTTGAATTCCCCCACATTTCCGTGAAACTTCTAGAGCACCTCATATGGGTAATTCTGCCTTACAGTGGAATACCTGGTGTTGAACTTCTCTGCACAGAAAAGAGGGCCAGCGGAGTGATCTATGTCATCGGTGGCACTCTGGCGCGAGTTGAAGAAAATTCATGGAAAACCAATTCATAGAGAATGGTTATAGTTGATGTGTTTTGAGAATATATGAGTTCACGTCTCGAGAGCCATAACGACTATCTAATGGCTGTCAAGATGTATCCAGCGGAGAGTGCAAGGAGAATCTACGGACGTTGCATTTGTCTCAGCTCGCCCTGAGCAGATGTCACATTTTATGAGGCTCATGGTAGGCTGCCACTCCGAAACAGCCGTTGCGCTGGGCCAAAATGTTAGATAGACACAATGTTGTATGTCAAAGTGCTGCCGTGCGATACTGATTGCGTAGACCTGATGTCTCAATCGACAAAGAGCATCACAGTGCACCTCCGACTGAAATGACGTTTGACCGCACCCTGCTCGTCATCGTTCGCGAAGCTCCAAGTTGCCGATGTCCTGACTTTGGTCCTTGCGCTGGCATTGGGCCTTGGCTGATGAACTTTACATATCAAACGATCAGGTCAAATTGATTACGAACATGCTCTGCGTATTCGTGACCGACAACCGGGGGGGGGGGAGGGGGGTTGTCGACCTAAAAGCACCCAACAAGCTTTGCTCTAAGACTTGGATGGCACCCGTTGATGACTTGCCTTGCATAATATCGGTGCCGATGATCCAGAGATGACTCCTACATGATTAGTGCGCTGCGGCCCGCGGATGACCCGGCACTCGGAACATTGAGAGTGCACCCGCGAGTGTGCCGTATTCCGTCACCGACTGAAGGCGGCTTCTTTCATCGACTCATGACTGTCCAAGGGCGTCCAAGTTGCCTGTTTGTTTACTCGAGCAGGATGCTATAAATGATGCACGTGGTGATTATGCCACAGACTTCGAAACAAATTAGAAGCCCCCACGAAATCCTGACGCGTCGAGCTTGTCGAGCTGACGAAGAGGTCGTCAAATTGCGTGTTTCCAATGTCAAACTCCAACCCGGCGACTGAGTGATCCGAGGACGGGATGTTGCATGTTGGCATGTTGTACAGGCCGCACATGTCCAGTGGGGCCGACCCTACCTGTGTGATGAATCTTAACCACCCGTCCAACATTCGACACCAGGGAAGAAGTTCCTCTCATCATGTGCAGATCTGCAAGTGACTGCTCGCTCAGTACATGATGTACGCAGAGCAAAATTAGTATGCAATGCGGTCGCGAGGAAGGGGATGATGTCTAAGATCAGGCAGGCGACATCGTTCTGGTACCGGCGGCTGGGCATTTGCAAGCCCGGGTTCAAAATTTCGAGACGATGTGCGGGAAGGTCAAGACGTCACCTGTCAGATGTCTTGGGCATGCATTCCGCGAATGTCAATTCCCTACGCAATACCGCGGCAGAAGGGACCAGGGGTGATGTGATGATCAACGGTGACGAGGCTGTGCTGTGTTTCAGATTTTCGGGCGGTTTATGGGATCTGGCGGCAGTCGTTGAATCTGGCTCCTGCTTCGGCGAGACAGAACCCCTGGATCAAAAATTGAGTCCATGTTCAAAGGCCCGAGACAGCCGGGGTGCAGAGAGGGCCAAGCTTCAGCAGATCTGCATGTAGCAACCACCTGCGGACTTGGCGTTGGACCCGAGTGGCTGGACTTATTGAAGATCAATACTCGATACTCTCCAGGTCGAGATGTTTTCATTATCTTGGAGCGTGGGACCATAGACCGAACTGGTCAGAGAGCTTGGTAGATCTGTGGATTTGCCATCCCACCATTGATAGTTGAATGAAACGATTTTTTTTTAGCATTAGACAGACTCGACTTGAGACAGACTCTGGGCCGCGTGAGTCGGTATCAGAAGGGAACGTAGCCGTAGCCATGCCGCTTTCCCGTTCCGCAGTCCATCCCCACCCCCCCGGGGTCCTCGGTCCTGTGTGCGCTATTTGCTCTGGCAAATGGAGAAAGAATGCCTTTGTCAGTCAGTCTACTTTCCACGCACGTGAGACAGAGAGGCTAGAAGGTTGGGCCCACCCCTAAGAAAACCCCCAGTCTGGCACGACCAGGTGTCGGAAAAAAGAAGCTCACCCTAACGCGGCGCCCGTCCTTGGCGATGTGGGCGAGGAAAAGCTTCAGAAAAGCTTCGTTCCCTGCTGATGGAAGTTCGGCAATCTTGGAGCAGCGGCAAGCACGGTGATTCGCCCAAGCCGGTGTGACGTGGTGAGGACAGCTGGTTGTGGTGACTTGCCCAATTTGTTGGCTGGAAGCCAGTCTCGAGCCTCGCATGGATGATCGAATCGAGATCGGACCAGCCAGGCCAGGCCGGGCCAGCCAACAACACCAACAGGCGCAGCTGCACTGCGATAGCGCACCGCCGGCTGGTTTGAGAATGTACTTCTGCTCTTGCTCCCGCCTTTAATTCTGATTCTGGTGTAGATGCTGACTCTGTCGGGAACGGAGCCCCCGACCCAACTGGTTCGACATATTGCGCTGGTGCCACTGATCAGATCAACCAACAGCAAACGACAAGCATGTTCGGGGTTTGCATCCAATGTTGTGATGGGTGTTCAGCTGTACTCCGTAGTGTAGTCTGTACTGCACCTCGAGCATAGGCTTGATGCTTGCGCTGCACTATTGCAAATCCAGCGTCCAGCGTCCAGCGTCCAGCATCCAGCGTCCAGCATCCAGCGTCCAGCATCCAGCATCCAGTACACAGCTGTGGGTCCCCGCGGGGGCGGGCTTCCCTGGTACCCTAGGTGCAGCTTGGTACAGGAAGAAAGCCGGCTGGGCGCTGGAGGGTGAGGGTGATGATGAGCATGAGCATGATGATAGGACGAGCGGAGGAGTAAGCGTAGGGGTCACGGCAACGACTTCTCGGAAAGAAGGCAAGCGATCGCCTCGAAGCAGCTAGTCTGCTAGTATAGACCAGAGGCGCACCCCTGCAACGCGGGCCTGGTCTGCCCTGCCTTGCCTCTGCCCCTGCCACCCCCCCGGTCAGGCAGTGCCCACCATGCTCCTGCTGTTCCTGTGCTCGCGCCTCTCTCCCCATAAAAGGCAGACAGGTCTTGGCATTTCCCACGGGTGCCGCGCTCTCTCACTCATTTCCAAGCCCCCCCCCGATCTTACTCCTTCTCGGATTCCTGTCGCACACACCTGTTCTTGCCTCAGCTGTGGCCCCCCTTGCCTGTGCCTCTGCCTGTCTGTGCACGTTTGCTGCAGTCTGACTACACTCAACGTCGAGTTCCGGCCTCTCGGTGGTCTAATCTCAATCCTCTCCCACTTTCTTTCTCTACCTTGCGCCTTCAGAAGGTTGTGACTCTGTTTCCCCCTTTTTCCCTCTTCCTCACCGCTGCCCGACGCCCGACCAACAAAGTGGCCGACGGACCACACCCGCTTGTTGTTGACGTCGCCCCCGTGTTCGTTCATTCATTTCGTCCCGCTTCTAGATGCATCGGTGCCTCGAGCCTTGGGTTCTACAGCCCGCACAATGATTGTCGACAATGATTGGCAACAGTAAGTTTTGAATATATGTTTGTCGCTGGTTGATTCCGCCGTGTCTGAGACGATCTGGTCCCATTTCTGGTTATGCCAGGGCCGAGACGTCAAAACTCTTGGAAAACTCTTGGGTGCTCTTGGTGCCCATGGGAGATCGCTTCCCCAGCCTTGGCAGCCGCCTTGGCACGATCCAGATTGCCCCTCCAGGAGCACAAGCAAACCACACAACACCCACGCCAATGCCAATGCCAATGCCATGCCACGCCATGCATCTGCCATGCGACGGCCAAATTCTTCGGCTCGGGGAACCTGGGTACTAATTCGACATTTGTGTCACAGCCTACGTCGACGATATTCAAAATGCAGTGTACGTCTCGAGTGTATCTCCTTGTGTCATCATCTTTCTTGTCCTTTCTCCGTCCCTTTCCTCCTCCCGTACATGTCTGTCCCTCCGTCCTGTCCCACGCCGTCTAGGCTGGGAGGGCGCCGCTGGAGCGGTATCCTGAGCGACCTTGTCGCCCCTTGGGAGTCGTTGCCAATGCTCGCCCGCTCACACGTGCGCTGCTGCTTTTCTTTATCAAGGCATCCTGTCCAACGGATCATCTCGAGGTACCGGGCCATGGCAGTGTCATGGGACACAGGCCGCCTCTCATGCCTTACCTATGAACCGCGACACAGGCATCCTTGCTGTCCTACGCACTGAAGGCCATCGTCATCTATTCATGTACTGACATCCTCCAAGACTTCTATTCAGCAATCCCGTTTGGTCTGGTGCCGATAGCATTCCATCGACAATCATCAGGAACATCACCGCGCTCTCCGTGAGTCGTTCCCTGCGCGACGCGCCTTTTCCTATTACTACAGACGTCATCCCCCGTCGCCGTCGACATCCCATTAATGTCTTGCAGAGTGACATAGCCTACTCTGCCGAGATAAACGACAACATTACCATCCTCTCATCTAGATACGCCCAAACGAACAATGGCGTCATTCAAGGCTTGCTCTACGTGCCTGACCTGGACGCCCGCGATCCATGTAAGGAGGTCGAGCCCAAATATGTGCCCAGCACGGCTGTGCGACAATCCCACCTGCCACCGTCCGATTACAACCTGATTGCCCTGGTGCCATGGTACAATGCGAGCTGTACGAGGTCATACCTGGCTTCTGCCGCCCTAGACCCCATCCGCGCCCTCATCACATATAGACCCGACAACACCACCGGGAGGCCCCCAGATGCCGAAGACGAGGCATGGAATCTGCAGGATCATGACGCCTGGAAGACCAACACCAAGTTCCCCATGTACGCCGTTTCGGGAGCAGTTGGCTCCTCCATGATGTCGCAGCTCAGCCTCTATTCTGGCAATGTCACCTCTGTGCCCTACGGCAAGAATATCTCTGCGTTGTACAATCCCGACGCCGACGACTATGTCCGGATTTGGTCACAGATCCACGTGGCGACCACGGACTCGCTGCCGACTATCTGGATCTTCATACTCATATGTGTGGCCGCACTTTTTTTCACCGTGGCTGCCATCTCCTGCCTCATGCACTTCGTTCAACACAAGCGCCGGAACTCGCTTCAACGACGTGTCATGAGCGGCGAGGTGAACTTGGAGGCGATGAATATTAAGCGGGTCACAGTGCCTACGGAGCATATTGAAAAGTTTCCATTGTTCACGTATAACTACGAGCCGAACGCGAATAGCTTGCCACCCTCACCAACGACACCGCGGGCACCGGTCCGAGCTCACGCGCGAAACAAGAGCATGGGAATTGACGAGACCATTACTGGCACGTCGGTGCAGGCTCTGTCAGAGAAAGCTCTGCCTAGCCCGACAGCGAGATCGACAGTGACTGGCCTCACTGTCGCCAGCACGGCAACAGACTATCAACCTTGCTGTTCAATCTGTTCTGAGGACTACGAAAACAGGGTGACCATCATCCGCGAACTTTCCTGTGGTCATATCTACCACCCGGAATGCATCGACGAGTTCCTCAGCAGTCACAGCTCCTTATGCCCACAGTGCAGGGCACCGATGCTTCCGACAGGCTACTGCCCCAAGGTCACGAATTCAATGGTGCGACGCGAGAGGGCCATTCGGAAACTGCGGGGCCGTGTAATTGTGGACGACTTTGACGTGGAGAGCGGTCCCGCTCAACCAGTCAACTGGAAGGCCAATGTTAAGAGGAAGCTCTTCCGCCCTAGCAATAACGCAGCCAACATCGTGCAGCGCGCACCAACCCGTCAGATTCAAAGCCCTACACCTGAGACTTGTCTACGGATGCGCGACCTAGCGGGTGATGATTTTCAAGATGGTCGAAGTATCGACGGACAGCCCAGATGGAAAAGGGCCACCCGAACGATGTTTCCGGGATTTTCCTAATTTTTTTTCTTTCGAACGTTTCCTTTGGATCGGTTCCCATCATGATACCCCGGAGCAATATTCAGATTTGATTTAGTGAGCATCGAACGGCGTTATTCGGTATGACGGATATTGGCGGTGCATACCACGGGCTTGAAGGGACAGGCACCACTTGGGGAAGGCTCGTAATGGCTTCAAAGCCAGATAAAATACAAGAAGGGAAGAGGAGACATGTGGTCCACCAAAGAGCTTGGACTTGAGAGACTTGGTTAGGGGTCGTACATTGTATATCGTCTAGTAGCTGGCAGGCCTTGACTCTAGTCCAGTGCCATGCGCAGTGTGTCCAGACAAATGTATATGTACTAACACTGTCTGGATTCTACGGGAACTGGAATCATGATTTATGTCAAGATCTGAGCGCTAGAATAGTTACTCAATCAAACAGGTGTCAGCCAGCGGATATCTGTTTGCTCCAATATGTACGGAAACCTAATGCCTGTGCAAGTGAGCAAACATTGAATGTAGAGCGAGGTTGATAGTAGACTTGGGGACTGTCGACATGGACTCTTTTGGCGCTCTGAGATCGCACTTTCACTTTTACATTTCCATGTCGGTTATCTTGAAATCTTGAAATGAACATTACTCTACTCTCTTGATCTAATTCTACTCCAGAAATATGCGCATGGGCTTTGTAGGTCCAAGAATGAACACTATGGCTCTAACCCTAAGCTGGCCGACACAGACCAACCCGAACATGGGCCGGAGTCACCGTCAAACCCAACGTCTCAGTCCAAGGCAGGTTGTCGCGGGCCTCAATGCTCCTAAACTCCTGCACGAAGCGCGTGATGACGTAGAGAGTCTCTGTGATAGCGTATTGTTGACCCAGGCAAACCCTCGGGCCTCCATTGAAGGGCAGATATTCCTGTTTGTCGAGAAATGTCAGCGAAATGAGAGCAACCTTGAGTCAAGTGGATACGGGAGAGGCTTTTCGAGAATCTTACCCAGGAATGCTTCGCACCGGCCCACCGCTCGGGCCGGAACTCGTCGGCGTCGTCACCCCAGATGTCCCTGCGGCGATGCATCGAGTATGTCGAATAAAGTACCTTGCGCCCCTTGGCGATGAATATGGGTGCGCCTCCGTCGGGCCCGCCGCCGCGTGGGAGAACCGTGTCACGGACGGCGACTTTTGCGCTCGTTGGAACGGGTGGGTATAGTCGTAATGCTGTATGATGGTTATTTGTTGGGTTACACACTACGACTGTCAGTCAGCACTCACCTTCATTTATGCAGTACTTTGCATACTTAAGGCTCCTGAGTTCCGCGTACGTCGGCCTCTGGCCGCCAAGTATGTCGATCTCCTTGGTCAACTCGGCCCACACGTCCGGCCTGCGCGAGAAGTGGTAGAACAAACTGCTCAGCAGGCTGGCAGTCGTGTCCCGCCCGGCAAGCAGTAGGCTGAGGAGCTCACCGCGGATCTTTCCCTTGTCGTTTGTCGCGCGGGCGAGGTCCCTGAGAAATGAGTTTCGCCGGATCCCGCCCTCCTCGACCATCGTGTCGACTGAGGCCTCGCCCTTCTTGTACGCCAGCACCTCGTCCACGAATGTGTCAACATACGACCGGCAGATCTGGTTGGACCTGCGGAACTCCGGGTCGCCCTTCCAGAGCCTTCGCAACGGACCTGCGATTAGGAGGAAAGCCATGTGGTCAAGGGAGTACCGGAGGGCCCTGGCAAAGTCCAGGTCTTGCTTCTTCGCGCCGACGAGGGTGCTGGTCGCCTTCCCGAAGAGGAAGTCGGTCGCCGAGTCGAGGGTGAAGCGATGGAACAGCGGCTGCAGGTCGACGGTGCTCCCATCGCTGGGGAGGAGGGTGAAGAGGCGGCTGACGTGGGTCTCGATGAGGCGCAGGTCGGCGACCTGGTCCTTTGCGAAGTTGGGCCGCAGCAACGCCCGCGAGTGCGCCCATTCGTCGCCGTCGCTGGCGAAGACCCCCTGGCCCAGCAGCGGGCCCATGATGCGCTGCCGGCCGCCGAGCGTGAAGTCCTTGAATCGCAGGGACAGCAAGGTTTTGACGTTCTCGGAGTCCGCGGTGAATGTGGAACACCGGTGGAAGCCACGAACCTCCCAGGTTGGTCCGGCCTCGCGGAAGCGGCTCGAGAGAAGCTCGAGGAACCTGTGGTTTCGGAACGCCCTGATATTGGTAATGATGAAGTCGAGCCCCAGGATGGGATCCCTCAAAGGGAACTTACGGCATGGTTTGCATCCATGTTCCTCTCTGAAGCCCCAGCTGTTTATGTCTGCCCATATGTTCGAGATTATGACGCGACTGAGGAAGAGGAAGCTGGCCAGAGCAAGGAGCTTGGGCAGCAAAGACCAACCGCCTGCCATTGCTGCGGCTATTATTTCCAAAGATAGCGCCATCGTGTGGTGAAGTCGCCCTTCTGATGGCCTTTTCAAAAGCTATTTTGCAAGAGATCTATTATATGAATCGAGGCTCAGGTCTCAGGGGGACGATGGAATTTCACCTTGTCAAAGAATCCCAATCCCTTATCATCGCGGCACCGAGGCTGCGTCGCAGTCATTGTCTGTAGCACTGTTGGTTTCTATGGCGGTGGCTATAATTGATAATGTTGATGCAAACAACGAGTTGGACAGCCATGTCAGCATCTCCACACGTCAGAAGTTGATTTTGTTCAAGTGGTGGTTGCATATACAGACGAAGTGCCTGACAAAAGGCCATCCGAGGCGGCTAATTGTTTTGCTCCGTTCCTGGATATCCAAGTATCATTGATAACCTCGCCCCTAATTTGGCTGCAAAGGCCTTTGACAACCTGATGAAGGGGCTGTTGGCTCATGATCCATGTCAATATTATGAGTGTTGATCATCCATCCCCTTGCGTCGAAATACAGCCTACATGAAGACACTCGCTGCGAGTCAATGTCTCCGAAGCCAGAGCTGACGCTGTCTGATGACAGGTGCCACACATTCATGTGTAAGTGTTGAGTCCTGGGTCTTCCTCTACTAGTACCTGGTACAGATGGAATGCTGTACACTATAAGCGAGTTGGGTGCAATTACATCCGAAAGTGCATCCGTGGCGGGTTCTTTGATAACATTGAAGGCCCCTCGCATGGTAAAAGTACACAGCATTTGTTTGATCAATATACCTCTACATACCTAAGTGGCTTTTCCGCCCCCTGACCACGAAAGTACCCGGACACAACAGAGAGCTGATCGAGAGCTGAAAATGAGTCGCATCACGATCGACATAGATTGTCGGAATGCTTTTATCTTTCTGGAATACTACAGTGCCTGGTCGAAGGCTGCATTTGAGGGGGCCAGTTTGCCGTCATCGTCACTTCTGTCTTGCCCGCAAGGTCCGCCGGCTCAAGGTGATTCGACCACGACGAAGAATGACTCCTGGGTGGTGATCGGAGTGGATCTCATTGTCCCACGTCAGAACTGTTGCCGAATGTTGCATGCCTGCATGTTCTGATATCTTTGAGGTTGAAGGTGGCTAGTAGCCGCCAGAAGCCTGGAGAATATTGGTTGTGTGGAATCCTGACAGATCGGGAGATGCTGGCGGGTGTAATGACTGGTGGCCTCGCAAATTTCTCGACATAAGCAA
Organism: Diaporthe ilicicola; assembly: GCA_023242295.1. Taxonomy (NCBI): domain Eukaryota; kingdom Fungi; phylum Ascomycota; class Sordariomycetes; order Diaporthales; family Diaporthaceae; genus Diaporthe; species Diaporthe ilicicola. The sequence continues at coordinate 56,746 of JALPVH010000289.1, read as the reverse complement.
CATTGAAGCTAAAGTCCGGTATGTCAACCGCCTACTTGTACTATTCTGTGGAAATAATCTGTGTCGCGTCATCTTACCGATAACAGAGCTATGATATTGATGGCAGATCATCAATAGCTTGCTGGATATTTTATTTACAAGGGCTTTGTGTACAGTTTGACGTGTCTTTTGGAAATACACTGATCTATAATGTTCATCTCATCCAGCTCAGGGAGACTCGGAAGTGGTTCCTCTGGGGATACTCGTATCACAGTCTTCTTCTAGGATTCCCTCATCTCGATTGTATCGCTGTCGTTGTGGTCTGACTAACGTTTCCTAACACCTCAAAGATGGCCAATGCCGAAAAACCAATTGATGGTGGCCATGTACAAGTCCCAGCTGAGACTAATACAGCTGAAAGCAACAGTCATGACCAGCAGGCAGTTGTTGAACCAAAGAATGGCCTCACACAATCCAAGGAGCGATCCGATCCGTCCCGTGAGTGGCGTTTCTAGGCAGTCTTCCCGCCAATTTGCCTCGCGACACTCGTCATCGCGCTCGAGTCCACAGTCACAACCGCGTCGTTGCCCAACATTGAAGGTTGCGGCAGAACTCGACGCCGGAGACAACTACGTTTGGATCATGAACGGGTATTTACTGACAACGTCAGTTCATATTTCGTTCAAGAGTCTATGAATACGCATCGTAACACAGAATACTAACATTTCATGTGAACCGCAGTGGTTGAACATTCCTGTTGGTGCCCTGGAACTAATTTTGCTGACAATTCTTCTGCACGTCGACGCGCCAAGTGTTACAGAACGAGATAGCCTATTGCGCTATAACACCAACAAAAGAAGGACGTTGTAATGCCGAGAGCATTACCGTAGCTATCACTTATATACGTACCGTGACACCAAGACTGATGACTCTGCATCAAGGGCCGAAGAGAGTGGACTGGAATGGGAACTGGTTGTTAATCGAAAGTGCGGTGAGCATTCCGATTTCCCGGAGCTGGGCAGATATGAGATACCCTTGGGCCTCCTGGCGGATTCTCGTCCCACCCATGGTCGAATTTGCTGGATTGTTCACTTTCCATGCCTACGAGGCGAGCCCGTGGTGTTTGAACCCAACTCTTCCCCCACGGATGTTTGGAAACAGAACAGCCGCCGTCGCGTTCTTGAGCACGTTCCTTGCCGGTGTGTTGACCTTTTGGCGTCTCTACTTCATGGCACTGTACTTTAAGGGCGTCCTCCTTGCGTCAACCGGACGTTCGGGTGTCCTCCTACTGCCTTCGGTGCTGGTCTACGTCCCTGCTGCTGTGTCGAGTGGTTTCGCACTCTCGAAATGGGGTTTGTACAAGCCAATCCACCTCATCCCATACGGACTCATCGTTCTTGCAACGGGACTTTACATCAACCTGGATGAGACTGCCTCCCTAGCGAAAATGGTCATGTATCAAAGCATCGCAGGCTGGGGATCCGGAATGTTCATCACCATGATCCTCTAGCTCCCCGCCGCCCAAGCGGCTCTGCCAAAATCGGATGCCGTGCCGGCGAGCGCGTTATGGGCGTACATGCGATCTTTCGGCAGCATATGGGGGATAGCCATTCCAGCCACCATATTCAACAGCCGCTTTTCCCAGTTGTCGAACAGAATCACCGACCAGAGCGTGCGCGATACGCTTGGGGGAGGTAATGTCTACTCGCACGTTTCGAGCGAGTACTTGTCAGCGCTGAATGAGGCAGTCAAGGGGCAGGTTGTGCATTTGTACGACGATGCCTTGAGGTTGGTTTGGTATGTTTGCCTTGCTTTCAGCGCCTTTGCGCTTCTGATTACTTTTCTGGAAAAGGAGGTGGAGATGCGCACCACACTTGACATACCACACAAAAATGCAACTGCAAAAGTCGTGAAGGACTTGGAGTCTGCAGGCAGCCAGAGTCGTTGAATTTGGACCAGGACAATACCGTGTAGTTCCTTACCGAGGCACCCTGGTGGAACGCGTGAGAGCCTTTCGAAGGAAGAAATGAGAAAAAGAAGAATCAGGGAAAAGGGCAAAATCTAGAAAGATCACCCTCTACTTAATTTTTCAAATGAGATCTCAAATGACGTGAATTGATCAGAACAGAGTCTTCAGTCTGAAGGAAATTGTTCAGTAGGTGTATGAGGTGGGCCGTCCGGAAGTTATAGGTATCTTCGTGCAAACTCTCTAGGCCGCCATCTTCATTGCTATTTCCATATTTGCAGCTGAAGTCGTCGTACAGCAATATCTACCACCAAAGCTTGGGGCTGAGATGAATGAAATTAGGTGTCTGCGATCAGCCTTGTGCTAGGTCAGACCAACCCCAGTGTCGTTTATTGGTCCATGGCGATCAAGGCCATGGAGAACACGAGGGGCTGTCGTCATCAAGGGATGGGGCTGTTTAGGTTGTGCGCAACGGTGCGGCAGGCTCATGAAACACGAGGCGCCCCTGGGTCAGCACGCACAAGGGCCCCAAAGTATAGCCAATGTATACTGGAGTATATTGTAAGGGTCCGAGAGAGACATAGCTGAGCACAGGCAAGTATCCCGTGGCATCTGACAGATTATCCAGTGGCCTTCCCCTTCGGATAAGCATGGGTCAGGCCGTCCTTTCGGGCTGTAGGTCTGCCACCGATGAGAACAGGCCTCGAGGAATACGGGCGTACTGGCTTCTGCCTTCTGCCTCCTGCCATTGTAACATGTCATGTTTGATTCAGCCGATGAAATCCACAGCACAGATCTCATTCTACACCAAACAGGCGGGCAAGCGACGAACCATTGACTGGCCGGGACTGGCCTAGAAGCCCGCAGATCATAGGCTGCCGTGGGTGATGCGCAGCTGGCTTTTCGTCGGAGCATGAACGTAGCTTTATTAAGGGTCCCGGTACCAGCAAACCTCCCCCCCTCCCCGCCTTTTTTTTTCTTCCCTTCTCTCTTTCGCTCCCGCAGCGAACAGGCCAAGACTGTGACGAGCCGCATAGATGCACGATGCAGGACAGACTTGGAAGTCCACGACGGGTGTGCGCAGAGTCAGAGCGTAAATGTACCGCAGCATGGTAATAATAACAACGAAAAAGAAACGGGCCCCTGAGTGGCTTGCTGTTTTTCTTGGCTGACGACGTAGGCGACCCAGAACACCCCGCCATCTGCCACGGAACTGCCCCTCTCCCCACACAAGCTCCCTCTTCTGAGCTCTGTATGGAGTCTTGGCATGTTTGACCACTCCTCCCGACCCAGTCCCTCAGCGGGCGCCTTCCATGGTTGGGTTGCCCAGAGACGGTGGGTGTTTTCTTCCTCCTCTTCCCTCTTCATGTTCTGTTCATCTACATCGTCCATCATCATCTCAACAAACTGCTTGTGAACGGGCTGAATTGGAGACACCCGTATCAAGCAAACAACACAGCTACCCCGCCACTGCCTACTTCGAGCTTGACAGAGCTCCCAACTTGTCACCACTCTCGGTGTCTCTCGCAAACCTGAGCAACAAGGCGGTCAGCAAGGTTTGTAGCCCTCCTCTCCTTCAAGTTTGCCCTGTTCCCACTCAATCGTCACTTGCTGCCCGACCAGCTTGGCCTATCGCAACCATTCGCAAAGCGACCTTCTCGACTCTCTCTCTTGCCAACCGGACCCAAGCTAACAACTGCCCTGATACCTCCAGTCAGACTACGCACTGCTATGTCGTCCTCCTTCAAGATGACCCCCCTGCTGATGGGGGTGGTCCTTCTCTTCCTCTTCGCCGGTAGCGCTCATGCCTTCGGTGCTGGAAACATCGCCAGCATCTCCAAAGTCGAGGGCCAGAACTGTAAGCCTATATACCACAAGCACAACCCCACCAGAGGACAGTGGCCAGCCTAACCGCAGCATCTGATTAGGGCGTCATGGCGACATTGAGGACACCCTTCTCAAAATCCTCATGGCCCGAGCCATCGGTGGCAAGAAGTTCGATAAACTGATGGTCTCGCGTACCTACTTCGGCAACTGGTAAGCCACACCTGCTACTCCTTTACCACACTTTGCGCTAACACGGCTCTAGGTTGAGAGATTATTCCCAAGCGATAGATGTCGGCACGGTGAAGAGTGTTTCGGCCGAGGCTATTCGCCTTCTACTCTGCGTCCTGGGCTTCCTGACTTTTGGCTACGGTTCGCGCGAGTTCGAGGTCACCGCTGATCGTCTCGGCTGCTACCGACCAGAAGGTATTCCAGCCGGACCAATTCATGTGTCGCATTGCCCGGCCAAGTGCTGACAGCTTCCACAGATCACATTGACAACCCCAAGAACTACGCTGACAACGAGGATGCCCGTCGATACGATCGTCGTTTGCGAGGCCCCATCGATGAGCGTGTTGAGCTGGCCGTCGATGAGGAGACAGGCATGAAGAACTACATCGCCAACGAGAACGTGAACATCATGACCAGCGCTCTTCATGTCCGGCGCCTCTTCACTAAGTGTGTCGAGCTCGGTCGACGGTACCAGCGCGACAACAGAAAGGAAGACCTACACGAAGCGCTGAGGCTTTTAGGCACCGGACTACACTGTTTGGAAGGTAAGCTATCCACGGAGGGTTGGAGAACTTTGAGTCTGACAAAATTCGATAGACTTCCTGGCGCACAGCAACTACTGCGAGCTTGCCCTAATTGAGATGGGAGAGCGCGATGTGTTCCCCCACGTCGGTCGTCGCACCCAGATGCGTCTGCCTGGCGCCCGTCACGAAGTCTACCCAATTGTCACCGGTACCTTCGGCGGTGTCGATTTCCTGCACTCCGTCACGGGTGAGGTCTCCGACAAGCTAACTCAAAACGAGATTGACGAGCTTGAGGGCACTCTCCAGCAGAGCCAGAACAAAGACACCAGCATTCTGCGCAACCTCTTGGACAAGATCCCCGATGGTCTTTTCGGTGGCGATGACAAGAAGTCCAAGATGGATAACATCCAGGAGAACGCAAGTGCCGCCCAGGTGGAGCAGATGCAAGTCTCGCCACGTGATCCTGAAGAGTACACGGTCTACGTCCAGCAAGTCTTCGGTCAGGTCATGCCTGCAATTGAGTTCCACGATGAAATCCTCCAAAGCGTCACAGAGGCTATCGAGAAGATCCCTATCCTGCCCCAGATCGTTGAGCAGCTCGAGGAGCAGCTCTCCGTCTTCGTCTTCTCTGTCATCGCGCCTTTCGTTGTTCCTGTCATCAACCAGGTCAAGAGCGAGCTCCGTACTGGCTCTGATGAGATCATTCAGTCCAGTGAAAACGAGCAACACGTCGTCTTCAACGACGACGAATGCACTGATCCCACCCACTCCATGCTGTCCAAGGATCACTTCTCCAACATTCTCAACGAAGTCGCCGGCAAGACGGCCAGTAAGGTTGTCGGATGGGCCGTCCCACAGCTCATGGAGGCCATTGATGACGAGTCCATCGACGTTGATCGCGTCTGCAACCGCCTCATCCACGGAGTCCTGCATCACCCGGCCCAGCGGGACCAGGGTGAGGACGGGGCCCGCGAAGGTCGTGAAATGATGTTCCGCAGTGTTGAAGAGTGGTGGAACGAAATGTCCGACGACGCCAAGGACGAGTACCGCAACAAGCTGTCCCGTAACGGTGTCAAGAACGGTGAAAACCACAAGGAGGGCGTGCAGGACACGGGCCACGGCCACGGATGCTCCGGCAAGCTGAGCATGCACAAGCAGTTCGGCGGCGGTGACCAATCCCCTGAGGACAGGATTGCGTCCGCAGCCGCAGGTGCCATCATCGGTGGAGTCACCTCCGGCATCTCTGACATAGTCTCCGGCCAAACGGGCGGGAGAGTCAATCTGCCCGACTCCAATGAGCCCACAAAGGGCGGCGGCCTCCTCGGCAACGTGTCATCACTGCTGGAAGGTGCATTCCAGAAGGACTCGGACACCTACGAGTCGCGCCCTCACCGTGACAATGACGGCGGTGTCAGCCAGACTATCTCACAGTACGGCCGAAGTAGCGATGGGCGTCGCTACGAACAGGCCGAGCAAACAGACACGCGCTACGATGACGGGCGCGAGAGGCAGGAGTTCCGCCGCACCGAGCAGAGGGACGATGGCCGGGGCCGGGAGCAGGGCTACGGCTATCAGGAAACTCAGGAAAGCTACGGTGGACGCCAGCACCATGAGGAGAGACGCTGGGAAGGTGAGACCAGTAACTACAGCTCACGGCGGGAGGAGCCCCAGAGCTACGGGGGAGGTTACGGTAGCTCGCGACGCGAAGAGTCGGAAAGCTACAGCTCTTCACGACGAGAGGAGTCAGGTGGCTACGGAGGTGGCTATGGTTCCTCGCGACAGGAAGAGTCAGGAGGTTACGGTGAAGGAGGATATGGTTCCTCCCGACGAGAAGAGACTCAAAGCTACGGCGGCGGCGGCGGAGGGTACGACTCTGGGCGTCGTGAAGAGTACGGTGGTGGCGGCGGAGGATACGACTCTGGACGTCGTGATGAGTACGGAGGCGGCCGTCAAGAAGGAGGCTATGGAGGTGGCGGTAGACGCCAGGATGATGACGACAACAACGATCTCGTTGGAGATGTCATTGAAGGCGCTGCGAAGCAATTCTTTGGTGGAGACAAGCGCGATGATCGGCGCGAAGGTGGTGGCGGAGGTTGGTTTTCTTAGGTAGAAGACCTCTCGCGCGGTCTTCGTTCCAGATCCTCAGATCGTGGGACAGACTAGCAGCTCCACTAGATGATGCTGACAGTGCCTGGAGGATGAATCAAAAGTGTTTATTGCTTTAACAGTGTTATCTTTTTTTTCTCTCCAGGAAGGGTTGTAGGGATTTTAAATGCCAACCCCTAATGGTGAATCTTTACAAGTACTCCAAGCTCCAAGTATAGACGCGCCTTCTACTGGATGGCCTGTGTCCTACTCTTGTAAAGCCCTAATTATATCTCACCGTCCCTCTTCGGCAATGACAACAATTGCGCTCACCCACGCGTGGCGCTCTTACCTGTTCGAATCGCTCCTCCTTCATTCACGCCGCTTAGGACAACTGATTCTGAATCAATGGGCTGCTTCACAAAGGTAAGAGGGCCTTGAAAGCGGCGTGTAGTCGTTCATTCTTATGGAAGGAGAAAGCTTGCCGCTCGAGGGTCTGCCTGCCAACCGCCCGCGAACTGTTGTGAGGGGCTGCCTGCTATCCTGGCTAAGAGACGTCTGTAGCATCTTCGCTCACATTCTATGGTACCTATGCTGTAGTTCGGAGCCACACAGGGCTGCAAGGGCTCCCTCCGTATGAGCAGGGTGGGAAAAGCATACTGGGCAGTATAGCCTAGGTATCTATACTGTAGCTCTTCAGCAGTGCCGTCGCATGTCCAGGAGCCCCGTTTCATTCCGCCATGAAAATGCTGCAGTCGCTGAAGAATCGGCCACAGATGCATTTGCTGTCGCGAACGCCCCCGTCAAATAACCAGCCGTGCCAAAGTACTACCGAATGAAGCACATGTAATCACTGGATATTATTTGGAATAGGTCTAGACTATACATGGAGATGGCGAATCCGAGCTCGCGGGGGCCCTGCTAGTGTGTATCTCAGTGGCAGCCCAAGGACCCCTAAACGTTGACGTCGAGCGCGGAAAGATCGTGTCAGACATATCCAAGACCACCTCGGCCCGTTGCGCGAGACCCCCACCTGCCCACATGGTGGGCGGCGCTGGTCCCGCGATCCAGGAACCATCTGCCCGTGCTGTGGGGGAACGACCCGTCAGCTACACGAACGTAGACCACGCGCCATGTTGTTTTTATCTTTTCTGCTCAGCCTTGTCCGCGACTCAGGCCTAGCCAGAGTCACAGTGTTGGCGCCCGTTCATTGCGCGACTTGATCAAACTGCCTGATGGTCGCCCCTCCCCCCTCCGTTGATCTTTGATATGGGCTAACTAGGTACCTAGGTAGGTAGGTAGTCTACTATCATCTGGGCCTCCATATCGGTCTCCACAGGGGTAACGTTGATGTCTTCCTTGTATCTGCGCCCTTGTGTCTGAGCAGGCATTCACGAATACACGCGGGCAAGCAAACGGTCGATTTGAGTATGATTTCAGGTAGACATTGGGCGGGAGTACCAAGTGGCAGGTGATGATGATTTGTATGCCTCTATCTACTTGCTCATGTATGTCTCACCTGGGCAACTTAGTCGAGGCCAGACAAGGTCTTGGTGGCGCAAGGCCGAATGCTCGGCATCAACAATGGAGGAGCAGGCTGGCTACGCTGAGCTCGAGGTTCACATTGCACTTGTCACAGCTCCCAGTGCGTCTCGTGTCGTCTAGTGTCGGTTGGCGAGCTTGGAGCTGCCATTGTCCTCGACGTGGCATGATCAAACCTTATGCGTCGGTAACGTGCTTGACTGTCAGATTCGCTGGGAGCTCAACTGAGATGAGAGATGGTTCGAATTGACTTGGACTAGTCACAGAGACATGTTCACATGTCTCGCACTGAAGCTGGGAGCTTGCTCTTTCTGACGGCTGTCTCTGAGAGCATAGTGCTCGTCTGATGGACTGGTGCTGAGACGGTACCCAAGGTTTCTCAAAGTTTTCCAGACCATAGCACAGCCTGACCAGCAGGCAAACGATGTGGGTCAGGCGGGCGGATGGAAGCTGCAGCAGTTTGGGTTCTTTGCAAAGGATGACGAGCAAAGCTGCTGTGCCTAGCTGTACCTCGCCTGACTGACATGTGCCTATGAACTCTAGCTTGGCCGACAGGGCCACGAAGGTATGGTAGACCAGCAAGATGTCCCGACCAGCAAGGTAGACCACCACGGCAGACAAGAGACAATGGCTACGTTGAATGAAATACCTTGCAGCGCTCGCCAGTGAGACTCACGACAACCCAAACTCGTTGAAGCCGGGGGGGGGGCGGATGAGCTTTGGAGCTGAGGTGCCTGCAGTGGCTGCCAAGAGGCTTCCAGAGGGTACTAGGGACGGGGCAAGCTGTGAGCTGAACCGAGCCTGCCTCCTTGTGTCGTCTCCTTGGAGGGGAGGGGAGGCGGGACCTGGAGCTCGCTCTCTCTCTCCCCCCTCTTCTCTCTCTTTCCTGGCACCTGGGCAGACCACCTACGGGATTGGCGCCCACTGCTGCGCACCCCTGCCACGCAGAGCACTGAGGCACATAATTGGCTCGAGCTACTTTGTGAATCCCCAGCCCCTCATTTGATGATCTATGGGAGGTTGCACACATTGCCATGTCGAAGAGGGCAGCGTTTCGGAGTCGGCCCTGGGATCGCAAGTAAATTGATTGACTGCTGCACTGGCACAGATGCTCAGCCCAAACTATGACGACCTCGCTTCATAGGCATTGCCTAAATCGCCTTTCAGGCAGTATGCAAATATCACAATTGGATCAGAGTGTGACTTGGGGGGGGGGGCGATGTAGAAGGCAACGCAGATATAGCAACTTCGCTGGGCTCGAAGGATATGTGTCGACATCGAGCAACTACTAGCACAAGCGGAGGGGAAGGTGCGGCGGGTTGCTGGCAGAGGCGGAAGGTTCAACAGAGGCAGGTGCAGGCGCAGGCGCAAGCGCAGGCGCAGATGATTGTAGGTGGTTGCTGAAGCCCGAACTCGGAGGGGCTGCTTCCACTGGCACCACTGGAATCGAGATCGGGTTCAGAAGGGAGAAGGAAGCCATTCTACCAGATCCTCGTAGGCATTGCAGTGCAGTGCAGTGCAGTACAGTACAGCCAGTGCAGCGCAGAAGAGTCAGTGGCAGAGTCAGAGCCAGAGCCAGAGCTAGAGGCGGCTCGGGTTTTTTTCCTGTGGGCAGTGGGAATTGTGAAGAGTGAAATCAGTCAGTCTGGCAGGCTGGCAGGCAGGCAGGCAGGCAGGCAGGTCTGGGTAAGGCAATCAAGCAAGTGGATGATCTCAGTAGATGCCCAGGCTTGGGAAGCCTGGGAGAGGGGAAATGGTAGAGCTGATTGCTGAGCTTGCTGTGTGAGCTTCCAAGGATTGGTTGGTGGGTGGCTCAATCGGGGTTTGGCAGACCCAGCGAAACAGCGAAAGTCGAAAGTCAGTTTTTACACCACCTTGCGTTTGCCTTGCTTGTTGTTACCTGTGGGCGCGGGTACCTGAGAGGGGGCAGGCAGTTTGGGACTTGGTCGGTCGGTCGCTCCCAGAAAGAAAAAAAAAGGCCCAGGTGTAAAGTGCTGGCGCAGGTGCAGGCGCACCGCACCTCCTGCCCTCCTGCACTCTCCAAAGCTGCACACGCTCCAAATCAGCCAGCAGCTCTGGGGCCCCCAAATTTCCAATAAACCGTCCCCCGCCCACCTTGGCTTGTCGCTTCCGTTTCCCCCTCCTCTCTCTTTCATCCTCTAAACCTCCAGGCTTCCCAGGGCATTCCCACCCACCACGTACCAAAGCAATCATCACTAGAACATCAGTGGGGGAAAAAGACTCACCACACCAGCTGCACCCTGCACCTTTGCACCTGGCCCACCTCTCCACTGCGCCAGCACTCAACTCTCACCACTCTACTCTATAACCCGCCCACTACAGGCCGCCTCCAGAACAGCCACCAAACCAAACCAAACCAAACCACCAGAAAACCACCAGAAAACCACCACAGCAATGGCTCGCCCCAAGAAAGCCGAGGAGAAGCAGCTGGCCCCGGCCGTCCCTCAACCCGTGCCCATCGCTGCCCCCCAGCAGCCGCAGCAGCAGCAGCCGCAGCAGCCCAGCCTGGTCGGCAACAACCTGCAGGGCAGAGTCATCGATGTTGATAACTTCATCAAAGTGAGGAACTCTGTAAGTGCCAGCACCCCACCACAGCCCCTCTACACTGCTTTCCGCGATGCCCGTGACATATCGCCCATCACCTCCTCCTCTACCAATTCCTTCACCACCACCTCTCGTTTCGAGCGGGCTCTCGCTCCAGCACCAGTCTACTTGGATCCTAGCCAAACAACCACAGCCCGTGTCCCATCACAGCCCTGCCTACATTTCACCTTGAACCCAGACCCCGTACCCTTCCCAAACAATTATCGAAGCGCCCCCAAAACCCACCGACCAGCCATTACATCAAACGCCCACTTTGTACAACCTTTGATTCATTGCCCAATCCACATGCAATTCATAATTCACCTTCGAGAATCCGGTCTTGCCTCACGTGATCACATGTAATCTATCCTCGACCTGCACGTCCACCACGTCCACCACCTCTCCATACCCCTGTCGTATTGTTTACATCCAGAGTCGTGTCGCGTCATTGGTACGCGTCGTGTTGGTCGACATGATGCCACAACATTTGACCAATGTCGAGGCCGCATCTCGAAGCTGCAAATGCACTTCTCGAGGCGGCTTTGTACTCCTCTGCTCTTATCGTCATACCTTAGCGCTCCGTATCCAGTGCTAATATAAATACCAGGTCTACCATCGTCTTGCCACCATCCAGGAGTTCATCCGTTCCACCAATGCAGACTACCTCCGTCAGACCAACCTGCTCATTGGAGAGCCTACCCTTCTTGAGGATGATGCCGGTCTTTCAGACATTGCCGACATGTTTACGGCCCAGTCACTGCCTCAGGTTCCCGGTATCCCCATCCCCATGCCTGCCCCCGTCCCTGTTGTCGAGGAGAAGAAGGAGCGTAAGAAGCGCCAGCACGACCCCAACGCGCCCAAGCGTCCCTTGACCCCCTATTTCCTGTACATGCAGACCGCTCGCCCCATCATCGCCGCCGACCTTGGCGACAGCGTTCCCAAGGGTGCCGTGCAGGATGAGGGACAGCGCCGATGGGGCTCCATGTCTGCCCAGGAGAAATTGGTCAGTACTTTTCCCTCATCCTCTCACTCAGTCACTAACACGCCATCAGGGCTGGAACTCGGCCTACCAGTACAACCTCCGCCTGTACAATGCCCGTGTCGCGTCGTACAAGGCTGGCAATCTGAATGCCAAGAACATGACCGACGACGAGGCAATGGAGTATGCCGAGGAGTTCAACATCCCCATGCCTCCTCTGGGTGGTGGTGACGCCAATCATGCCAATGACCAGGCCGCTATTGCGGAGCAGTTGCAGCAGAGCGCCCCCGCCCCGGAGCCTGTCGTCGAGGAGCCCAGCACCGCCACCAAAGCAGCCAAACCAAAGGCGTCCCGCAAGCGCAAGAGCGAGGCTGAGCCTGCCACGGCTACCCCCGCTCAGCAGGCGGCGCCGACGCCCTCGGCCAGCCCGGACAAGAAGCGCAAGAGGGCGTCTACAAAGCCGGTAGAGCAGCCTGAGAAGGATGAACCCAAGAAATCGGGACGCAAGAAGGCTAAGAGCGGTTAGGCGGCCCCATTCCTTGATCAACACGCTATCGATCCGGCCCTCTTCCAAATCCAACGATGATACCTCTTCCTTTCGGTGCGGCTCTCGTCTTGTTTTTCAGTCCCCAGTCTCCGAGAGAGAAACGTCGACTTCCGGCCCCAGAACTCACCGACAAGAAGCACGAATCTCTTGCCACACTTGCCGACGTCAACGGCCTGTCTCACCTGCCAGTTGTGGGGCATGGTCATGTGGGAAGGCTCTGCCGAGCCGGCTTCACTCGGTGCAAGCGCACAAGCAACACCTATCCTGTCCGTCTCATCTCGTCTAGCCTTGTCTCCGTGAGACTTGTGCTCTGACAGGGTCCTACAATTGTGGGACCTCGAGAAGGGAAGTATGCCTGGTGATTCTTGTTGAGAGGTTTATTATTTTGTGGTCCTTTGCCTTCGCTGCCTGTTTTTGCATGATGATGAAGAAGATACGGATCCGGGCCGTGTGGCTGCGACAGAGGAGTCTGGAAATGAATGCTCTGAAGGCTGCCCTTTTTCTTATCATTCTTGGCACATCTTGACGGAGTCGGTCTGCGCGTGGTGTTTGGCGGAGGGGCGTACAGAATAGGGCAGGGCAAAGGCTTGTTTTTGGTTGCTGGCTCAGCTCCGTGGTTTTGATTGTGTAACTATTTGTCGCTTGCTCTTGCTTTCAAAGGGCAGGCTGGTATATGGCCTAGGTTGATAGCAATTCACGAACATTCGAAGTATGCATGGCCCTCGACTCCCTATTGGTGCAGTCATCACAGCTCTTTCTCTGCACCCAGATAATTTAAGCCGGCTTGCTAGCTACGAAACGTATCCCCCGGAGCGAATCGCGGATGCTACAGAAATGGAAGAGACTTGGGTCGAGGCGACCATTTCGACAGGACAGCTGCCGGTGGAACGCGACCTCTTGCATCTGCCGTGGCGGCCTTCTATGGGTAGTGTGATGATTTTCTCTTTATGCCGTTGTCCCTCCCTTTTCCCTCTCCCCCTCCGAACCTACTCAGGGTACCTGGGCTGAAGCATGGGAACGCTGGCGGCCATATATGTGACATCTCCATCTGAAGAGAGAGTGAGAATGAGAGAGTAAACAGTTACAGCAAGCTTCTCAGGCATGCGGCAGCTCAAAGCTGGGACGAGTTGAGAGACGAGGCCTTTTAAAGTACACCGAACGTTGGCATGTTTCTTGTTGTACAGCTATCCCGGCAGTGGGCCAAACTCTCCGGCGGAGTGGTACCGGAGGGCCTGAGATGGGCCCGGTGTCACCCTGGCATGTGCTAGGGGTGTGTGTGTGTCTGTGTGCGTATGTACGTATGTAGGGGCGTCGCCTATCCTATTGAGGCGGGGAGGTTGGGGCGGGGAGGTCGGTTGCCCAGGCTGCTAGCCAGCCTACCAGCCAACTTGCCCACAGCCCTGTATTCAATGCCTGGACAGTTTCCACAGAGATAGATGCTCGAAAACGTGCTGCAGACAAGGACATGCCAGCCACCGAGGCCATTTCTCGAACAGGTGCACAACAGCAGATGGAGCAGAGCAACGCAACGCGCCATTGTTCGCGACGAGCGCGCACCCTGAACAAGTGATCTGTCACAGCTCGTGTGCAGGACTCGCGCAGGTCGGAGGCAGACTCGAGCTCAACGGAGCAGGCAGTCATACATCCGGATTCGATCTACTGCAGAGCGTCAGGACTTCGGGTGTGTGTGGAGGTGGAGTGGCTGGAGTGCTGAGGCAACAGGAGGGCTCGTTCAGGGCGGTGGCCGTTGCGTCGTGGCACATGCGCGCAGACATCGATCGAGTCGCCGTCCCGGGATTGGTCTTGAGATGGTGGGGGGATGAAAGAAGTGGGAGGGGCGGATGCTTATCAGTCAGGGCCCCTAGAAGCAACCTTGGGAGGATGATCACCGATAATGCAGGGTGTCTGTTGTCAGGGTGTTTGGGGATTCTGGCGTGTCTGGGCGTTCAACAGTTCGTCGCTCGATCGAATGGTCCAGTGTCTGTCTCCCTTTGCGGGGTAACAGCTGCAGGCTGCGGTACAGGTCAGAGTGACTGGCTGCTGACATGGAGCTCCCCCATGCTGGGGCAGATCATGACAGGGCCTGGTCGGGGTCGGAGAAGGGCCCAGGCCCTGCAGCCCACGCCAGCTACCCTCGCCTTTCAGTGCCAATCCCGAGCTACGGGACGGGTGCAAATTCGCCCTGCAGCTTGTGGACTGATGACACCGGCCGGGCCCATGGCAGCTACTTCAGCTACTGTATAATGTAGACAGAACCGTCTGGGTATGTGCATGTTCTGGGGGGACGGGACGCGCATGAACGACGAGCTAGACCACCTACCGTACCGTACCGTACCGTACTGTACCGTACCGTACCGTATCGTATCTATCCCCTCGTTTCCATCTCCCATCCGTCGCCCTCTATCTATCTGTGTCTGTTGCCTGCTTACTGATTATTCCCAGGCCGCGCAGCCCAGCCCTTGTCCGGCATGGCTCAGCCCAGCCCAGACCTTCGCATCCCAGCCCAGTGGCAGCTCCCGAGACGTTGGCTTGACTTCTTTTTATTACTCACTCGTATCCGTACACCTTCTCGCGACCCAGCACCGAGATCCCACCCCCCTTCCCTTTTGACCCTGGCTGGCTCGCTGTTTATTATACCACTGGACCCGTATGAATGTTCCATGACAGTTTGCTCCCGGCTTCGTGACGACGGGCGTGAAGACGAGACTGTCAGCAAGCAGGCAAGATGCATCTTGTCCCGAAAGAGGTGAGTACCACCTTCCCTGGACCCGAGCTGGGTGAGAGATGTGATGAGATGAGATGGGTGTGCTGTACCGTGCTGTGTTTCTGTTCTGCTGTGCTGTGCTGTGCGGTGCGGTGCTGTGCTGTGCTGTGCTGTGCGTGCAGAGCAGTGCAGAGCACTGCAGTGCTCTGCTGTGTCCTGCTCGGCTGGCCTAGTCAAGCTTTTGCTTTGACCCGCATCCTCCCCGACGTTCCCTCACCTTCAGCTCGCAGCTCTCTGAGAGCCTCTCCCACCCCAACGGGTTCCAAAAAAAAGAAAACCAAAGAAAAGACAAAAGATGGCTAACACAGTGCTCAATTTCACCAGCTTGATAAGCTCGCAATCTCACAGCTGGGCTTTCTCGCCCAGCGGCGTCTCGCCAGAGGCGTCAAGCTGAACCATTCCGAGGCAACCGTAAGCTTGCTTGGTCCGCATCAGCCTCCCTGCTCATCCGAGCCGGGCACCTGGCCCCCCACCAACACGTACACCCTTAACTTGCTAACGCCCACTCCCAGGCCCTCATCGCGAACAACTTACAAGAGTTGATTCGCGATGGAAACCACAGCGTCGCCGACCTCATGACCCTCGGCGCTACCATGCTTGGTCGTCGTCACGTCTTGCCATCCGTGCTGGCCACCCTACACGAGATCCAGGTCGAGGGCACCTTTCCATCGGGGACATATCTGGTGACGGTCCACAATCCCATTTCCAGTGACGATGGTGATCTCGCACGTGCTTTGTACGGCTCATTCTTGCCTATCCCTAGCACGGATCTGTTCTCTCTGCCCCAGGCACAAGACTACGAGCCTGCGCGCCAGCCTGGCGCCGTCGTGCCCCTGAAAACTCATGTCGAGTGCAACAAAGGCCGCAGGAGGGTGCGGCTCAGGGTCACCAGCAGAGGAGACAGGCCCATCCAGGTCGGCAGTCATTACCACTTCATCGAGACGAACCCACAACTCGACTTTGACCGCAGCAAGGCCTACGGATATCGCCTCGACATCGCCGCTGGTACGAGCGTAAGGTTTGAGCCCGGTGACACCAAGACCGTGACCTTGGTGGAGATCGCGGGGAACCGCATCATTCAGGGCGGCAACGGCATCGCCAGGGGCGTCGTGAGCGCCTCCCGCAAGGACGAGATCGTTACAAAGCTGCAGCAGGCCGGATTTGCCCACACGCCACAGCCGGACGCCGACTCGTCGCTCAGCATTGAGGGCTTCAAGCTCAGCCGCGCCGCATATGCGGCCATGTTTGGGCCGACGACGGGGGATGTTGTGAGGCTAGGCATGACGGACTTGTGGATCAAGGTCGAAAAGGACTTCACGATCCACGGTGACGAGTGCAAATTTGGCGGGGGCAAGACGCTCCGCGAGGGCATGGGCCAGGCTACAGGGCGGCCGGACGTGAGGACGCTGGATCTGGTTGTCACTAACGCGCTGATCGTGGACTGGACGGGCATTTACAAGGCGGACATCGGCGTAAAGGACGGGTTGATCGTGGGCATTGGCAAGGCAGGCAACCCGGATGTTATGGAGGGCGTGACGCCTGGCATGGTGGTGGGCAGCTGTACGGATGTCATTGCTGGAGAGGGCAAGATCATCACTGCCGGTGGTATTGATACACATATTCATTTTATCTGCCCGCAGCAGGCCAACGATGCTGTCGCGAGCGGCATCACGACCATGTTAGGTGGTGGCACAGGGCCAAGGTCAGTCATTCAAAATTGCTTCCGGCTCATGAACCCTTTTTGCTGAAGTCTGGCAATCTGACGTGGAATCACAGTGCTGGCACATCCGCGACAACCTGCACCCCGGGTGCCAACTACATGCGCCAGATGCTTCAGGCGTGTGACAACGTCCCGCTCAACATCGGCATCACGGGCAAGGGTAACGACAGCGACCCAAAGGCCCTGCGCGAACAGGTCATCGCAGGCGCGTGCGGTCTCAAGCTCCACGAAGATTGGGGCACTACGCCTGCGGCAATCGACGCGTGCCTCAGCGTGTGCGACGAGCTGGACGTGCAGTGCCTGATCCACACGGACACTCTCAACGAGTCGGGTTTCGTGGAGAGCACGATCGCCGCGTTCAAGGGGCGGACCATCCACACGTACCATACGGAGGGCGCCGGCGGCGGGCATGCGCCCGACATCATCAGCGTGGTGGAGCATCCCAACGTACTACCGAGCAGCACGAACCCGACGCGGCCCTACACGCGCAACACGCTGGACGAGCACCTGGACATGCTGATGGTGTGTCACCACCTGTCCAAGAACATCCCCGAGGACGTGGCCTTTGCCGAGTCGCGCATCCGCGCCGAGACCATCGCCGCCGAGGATGTGTTGCACGACCTCGGCGCCATCAGCATGATGTCCTCCGACTCGCAGGCTATGGGCCGCTGTGGGGAGGTCATCCTGCGCACGTGGAACACGGCGCACAAGAACAAGGTGCAGCGGGGCCACCTGCCAGAGGACGAGGGGACGGGCGCGGATAATTTCCGCGTCAAGAGGTATGTCAGCAAGTACACCATCAACCCGGCCCTCGCGCAGGGCATGGGCCATCTCGTTGGCAGTGTCGAGGTCGGTAAGCTGGCCGATCTGTTGGTCTGGGATCCGGCCTGGTTTGGCACAAAGCCTAACCTAGTGGTCAAGAGTGGGCTGATCTCCTGGGCGATGATGGTAAGTTCCATCTCTTTAATTCTGATTCCCGTCCCTTCACCTCGTGCTTCTGTCCACCTTCAATCCTTCCGCCTGATTGCCACCTGGCTGACACAACCACCAGGGCGACCCAAATGCCTCCATACCGACGGTTCAGCCCGTCATTGCGCGGCCCATGTATGCGCCGCAGGTGCCCGCGACTTCGGTGCTATTCGTATCGCAGGCGTCCATCGAGCACGGTGTTGTGCAGACGTACAACCTGCGCAAGCGAGTGGAGCCCGTCCGCGGGTGCAGGTCCGTCGGCAAGAAGGACATGCGGTACAACGACGCCATGCCGCGTATGCGTGTCGACCCGGAAAGCTACACCGTCGAGGCGGACGGCCAGGCCTGCGAGGCTGAGCCTAGCGAGACGCTGCCGCTCACGCAGGGGTATTTTGTGTACTGACTTGTCTTTTGTTGTCCATGGGCCTTTTCATTTGCGAAGAAAAGAGGCAAAAGCGCTGTCCATTTTGTGGGGGCGCGTCTCAAGACTCGGTCAGGTCTTTCTTTTTTGGAAAATGCGGCGGTATGGCGGATTTAATACCGTGTTGGATCTGGGCCCAAGGCGCTGCGTAAGAGGAAGAGCACAAGTGGTGGGGTCATCTACTCGGCTCAATCTAATGGGACCATCTAGGCGGACCATATAATAATTTGGCGAATTCTGGCCGTCAAAGAACCACCAGGGGCGGTAAATCATTACGGGACCTTTTACCAGTCTGATGGCATCATACAGCAGATTCGCCATAATCTGCTTTATAGACAGTCTCGAATCGTGTAGAGGCTGCTCACCCCGCTACGTATTGCTTGGAACGAACGAATGAAGGGGGTCAAAGTTTGTAGCAATTGTTTGCGACGCCTTGATGGGCATGGCCTATTGCGGTTGGAGAGTGAAGCCCCCGTGTGCATGCTCTTGCTCTTCAAATTTGTGTCCCAGGGGATGTCTGTGTACAGCGTGGAATGCCATGTTGCTCGATCATATGTCACGCCAGTTGCTGAGATATGAGCGTCATCATTCCACGGTCAAGTCATCCGCCACAGCAGTGTGATTTGGACTCGGTTTGGACCGAAAACTGACAATGTCTTCTGTATCTGGCAGGGAGCTTGTCCAAGAAGGGCTTCTAAGTATCCTGGCAAGCACAACATCCATCCTAGGTTGATTCTGCGACCAGTGCGTTGCACAGAGAGGATCGTGCCACTCCGAAGAGAAGCCTTGCCTCGCAGTGCATCGTCCGGTTTATGAGCGGGCGTGCACAGCTCAGTCCTTCTTCACCCCACCGTCCGTCTTCTCCCCGGCCGCCCGAGTGGCACGGATCAAGGCAGCACCGACCTCCTCGCTCTTGCCGTCCATGGCCTGCTTGGTCCAGAACTTGTCAAGGTCAGCCATGCGGGCGTCGCTCCTCTTGCGCCGCAGCTCCGCCCCGCCGGTGGTGCCGAGCAGGAGGGCGTCGCGCATCTTGCTCTGGGCCTCGAGCTCGTCGAGGTGGCCCTTGCGGAACGCGTACCTCTCGTCCTTCTCGCGCCGCAGCTGCTGGCTGCCCACGACGCGCTGCAGGACGGCGTGCACCAGGACCCGCAGCATCAGGTAGATGTGCTCGCTGACAAACACGGTCGCCAGCAAGCCGAGCCACGACGCGGCCTTGCCCTCGAAGCTGGCGCCTCCCGAGAACATGTGCACGGTGGCGGCGGTGGAGATGCTGCCCAGCCAGGCGAGGACGTCGAGGGCCCCGATCCAGGGCCCGATCCCGTCGGTGCGAACGGGTGGGGGCCGCTGGTGCTGCGTGCACAGCTTGAGGAAGTCGGACCGCAGCTCGATCCAGTCGTTGATCAGGAACCCGACCGACACGACCGGCCACGCAGGCGCGAACAGCGCCAGGTGCCCGAACTGGATCACCATCTCCGAGATGTCGTCCTGCACGTTGTACGGCTCCAGATCCGCCTGGTGCCGCACCCGCCGCAGGAACGCCGCCTCGGACGGGTCGTCGGCGATGACGGCCGACAGCGAGCGCCGATGCGACGTCGGCTTCGCCGTCGACTGCCGCTCGTGCCACCAGTCCCTGAGCCGGATCTTGATGTAGGGAAGGATCATCTCCTCGAACATGTCGGAGAACTGGCCCGTCATGGTCATGGCTATGATCTCATTCCGGAGCCGGTCCGGGTCGCTCCTGAAGTCGGCTGCGATGTGGATCAGCGTCGAGTCGGTCCCACGGCCGAGCAATCTGCGGAGCATGTCCCTGAGCTGCGGCACGATGAGGTCGCCCAGGGGGATGTAGACGAAAGCCGTCAGCAGTATGGGCAGGTAGTTGGCGATGAAGCTGAGGACGAAGCGCTTCTGCGTCAGTGAGACGTCGAAGTTGTCGCTCGTGCGGTGGTTCTCAAACCCGGCCAACCACTCTGCAACGTCCTCGAGGAACGTGTTGATGTAAGGCAGGGACACGGCGAGTAGAACTGTCGGCAAGTACTCCAGCCAGTTTTGATACGGGCCATCGTAGGCCTCCGACACCAGGACCTCAATGGCAAAGACGACGGCGATGATGGAGCCGAGGACCACGAGCGCTACGGCAAAGAAGGGGATTTGGACCATCTGTCGTGTAACCGCCTTCCACTTGGGATAGATGTGCTTTGTCCGTCCCACGGCATCCACGACGACGCTCTCGTACCGGAAGCTCGGCCGGCTGACCTTGAGAGACCCGACCCCCTTGACATTCCAACGGATGCTGAGGTCGGTCTGCCGGATGTTCCAGTATTCCAGAAAGACGGTACAGCCGAAAAGCATCAACATGGCGTACATGAGCGAGTACTTGGGAAGGAACATCCAGGCGAGGAATCCCGTGGTGGCAGGGAAGAAGAGAAATGCCGTGTACGTCTGCATAAAGGCAAAGTAAAAAGCGACCTTGCTCCCAAAGAGGTCCCTAATAGAGTCCAGGTCGTCATCCTCGAGGAAGAGCTTCTTGCTCAGGTGGCGCAGCAGGGCACTGTTGGCCTGCTCGTTGTGGATGGGGAAGATGGACTTGACACACTCCCACTTGCCGCTGCCCGGGGTGATGCCAGCGCCCCCGATTTCCTTGGACCAGCTGACCAGGTGATACATGGACAGGACGTACTCGGCCTCGAAGCCGTCGTCTAAGAGAGGGCCTTCCTTGCCCGTGGGTGGCTGCAGCCGGGTAATTTCCCAGAGCCAGTCCTTGACGCGGGACTTGTAGACGGTCGAGTCAAGATGCTCTTTCCTGGCCCTCGCGAACACCAGCAACGACTGGCCATTGCCCGGCCGGACCTCTACCTCGAGGCCAGCACTGTTCAGGTCCTGGCAGAGGACATTTAACCTCTCAACTGCCTCATCCTGGGAGGATTCCGAGAAATCATAATGAATCACGTACTTGTCGTGGTACGTAATGGGGAATGTGGCCTCGTCCTGTGGTGGATGCTCCGCAGGCGCTCCTTCTCCGTGCTCGAGTCCCATAAGTGAGCTTGTTGAAGATTCAAGATCGAATTGAATGCGTCGTTAGAGTGGGCTGTGTGTGGCTGAGCTCTCGTCGCCGCTGGAAAAAAGGACAAGGGGATAAGTATTCAGCAGGGGGTAAACGCACATGTGTATAACACTGGAAATCGGATATCGGTGAGACAGCCCGCAAGGTGATAAAGATTCCTTTACGACCCACTCTGTTAAGTAATCCGTAGCGTGTACACATCCGAGCTGAGGTCCGTGTTGTAAGACAACCGTGTACTGTACGATGCCGCTTTTCCGGAGTCATGGGTACGTACCGAACAAATAGTAGGAGGCTGTGTCTAAAAGAAGGCACCAACTAATGCTGATATACATCCCGATGAAGAAAAGATACACTAGATCTGATCTAGGTGGTTTCTCAACCATGCTCCCGCTCATTCAAAGAGGTTCAAGTGATTATAATACTTAGATCTTCGTTGAGAAATCGAGTAGGGAAGACAGCTCCTCTTCTAGTACCAAGACTCATGTGAAGTTGATCCGTACTCAAGTACACAGGTCAGGTTCTTAATTTAACCAGCTTTCAACGCCAACGTTGCTTTTCACAAGGTTAACTAAGGTTCTCATGTACTATACATAGCCCCAAACATTTGGGACCTAATCGTGTGACATCTCTTGCTTTGCAATGTCCATTCAAAGTTGGTGATCTTGGGTTACATTCCCGGTTTCAGGATCGAGATGGGCCGGCAATTGGGTAGAGAGGGAGCGGGCACATGCTGGTTTTGTAAATTACAGGCTGAATCAGTAGAGGGAACTAGATTTAACCAATCACTTTATAATTCAGCATCTAGCCTTTGCAGTTCTATTGTAAAGTCGGGCAAGTCGGAAAGTTTGCGCGAAGCCACAGGTGATATACCATATGCCGAATTGTTGTGATCATAGCAAGAGCTCAATCATATGTGCAGCCGATGCCCTTTGCATGCAAGTGAGAGCTTGACGAAGAGTGTCTACGATTTGCCTTATCGTCAAGAAACGGGGAACGAGGAACTTTTTGGGTTCGATCCGTCGACCAATTTGAAATCTCTGGTAATTCCGCTGAAGGACCGTGCTGTACCTTCAGTCTCAAAGCACTTGAGAGAACATTCTCCCAAACTTTGTCTCAGCCCATGCAATAAAAGTGCGCATGTACATCATGGAAAGTTCATCCTCAAAAGGTTTGCACCAATTCCATCACAAACAATTCAATACAAGGTACTAGTATTGTCCTACCTGGCCGACTAGCCGATTTTTCTTGATCAACAGAAGCGAAGCTTAAAGTATCAACTAAATGCTTAAATCAATTGATGCTAGGCTGTCTGTACTGACTATCAAGAATCTCAAGTTGTCAACCGTGAAAATTGAGAGGAAAAAATGGGCTTCATGTATTAAGTAAAAGCATATTTCCATAACCTCAGCCCCGAAATAATCATTCATGTATTCTACTCCTGTGGGAACAGAAAGTGCTACGAGCATGTATGAAATGTTGTGTAGACGCTTGCGGCATCCTTCTCGCCACGTGAACAGCTCGTATTCCGAAGATAGCAGCGGCTCAGTTGTCACATTGACCTGTGGTTCCGACTGAATTTAGAATTTAACATTGTCCAAACAATTCAAACTTCGCAAGCGCTATCGCTGCTAGACCGGGAGACTCTCGCACTTAAATCATATACACGGTAGGATTTGGGATATCATCCATGGATGCGTTTGCTACCAATATCTGCAGAAGTTAAGAAAGCAAGTCGTACATGTGCAGCATCGCAGGCTGGCTCTGTGAATGCTTGTTACCCAGTAAAGCAGTCTCTTTCCTTCCATCCAAACGCCCCGTTGCCATCTGTGTTAGCTCTATGGTTCATGATCTCATCGTCAATCCAAGATTGTCCCCAAAAATAAGACGCTTCACCTTGCTCGATTATATTTTCACGTCGACTCTATCAGCCGCTCCTCAACCTTTCCCCTGGCCATGACCTCGTGAATGCGGTCATTCTCAATCGCCCTGATCCGGCTCCTCGCGTGCTCCAGCCTCTCAACGCCGCGGTCGATCGTCTCAATATGAACACTGAGCGGCATCGGTCCCTTGGAGGAAGAGGCCGCTAGTTCGGGCTCCGCAACCCTATCGCGCAGGTCTGCCAGACCGGCCTGGATCTTCTCAAGCTCCACAATTAGTTCCGACACTTGCTTGACTGCGTCACTCCTCTGCGAGTCGACGCGACGCAGGAGGGAGAGCTGCGAGTTGAGATTCGACAGCCGGCGGTAGTTGGCTCCAACCAGCGTCCAGATGGTCCAGAGGACATCGTCTTTGCGGGACTGCACTGTCTCTTGAGTGCGCGTGACAAAGTCATATATTATTCCTAGGTGGTCCTCCGCCTGGTTCAGGGTCTTCAGGACCGACTGTGCCTCAAGGATCAGATCGGCAATTTTATAGCTCACCAAGGCCGTGTGCTCGACGTACTTATCGAGCAAATTCCGCTCGGAGAAAGTCGCCGGTTGAAAAGGTGAAAAAACCCAGGTCGTGAAGTCGCTCAGCAGACCCTGGCTGTCCTGCTCGGCTACCAGGCCATCGAGATAGCGGCTCGTCCACCGGTTGATACTAATCACGGAGTCTACTGCGGAGCCCACGTGAGAGTTGAATTTCTGAAGCTCGTTCGACGCCGACCTGGCCGTCTCGATGAAGCCGTCAAACTCGAGGACCAGCTCTTCCTTGCCCTGAAGTGAGCTGTAGCGGACCAAGGTACGCAAATCTCGAATCGAGGCCTCGGAGCGCTTCATTTCCATTGGCAAAGAGACGCCGTTGGCGCTCTTCTCCAAAACTTCCTCAAATCGTTCCTGGACGTCCATCAGGCCGTCAAATTCCACGGGCTGTTTACCCCCTGAATATGGGATGTCGGGCCCATGCGGGCAAAAAGGCAGATCTAGGTAAGAAGCCCCAGGTACGCGACATATCGGTGAGAGCGAGGTATAAATTGATTGGGTGAGCATGTTCTGAGCAATAATAAGCCCTCCAAAGGTGAAGTAGATGGCAAGGGCGACAGCGAGCGGTTTCTGTGCGTATCGGAAGGCCATCCCGACCACGCCAAAAGCCCAGGCGAGTATATCATAAATCGCGTGCGGAAGAGCCGCGGACATGCGCTGGCTGACAGTCTGGGGTTGCTCTTGAGGCGCAGACTGCTGTTGGCGCCGTTTCGGAGGACTCACACGAGCCCTTGCAACCACACGATGCCGCATCATCTGCCCATCGCCCGGTATCACAGTCCGGGACGAGCCAGCAGACGATCCACGGCGCGGACTGTCAACGTCGACTCTGGGCATGTAGAACTCGGGATCTGGCGAGTGAGTGTGGTTCTGATTCCTCGGGGATCTCCTAGCTGCGACAGGGACTGATGGCTGGAACGGAGACCTCATAATGACGCGCTCGTCGTCGGCTTTGCTGATAAAGTCCTGGATGGTGCTGTCGTCCTGGGACCCTCCAATGTTGCAGTTTCCTCGGGACTGCGTTGAGAGCTGTGACAGCTGCGACAAATTAGATAATTGCGATGGTCCAGTCGACAAGGGATGATCGTCATCAAGGAAGTCATCGGCGACTATGGAGGCATCGAAGCTGTCGTGCTCTCCCTCAACCATGCGCCAGGAGCTCTCCACCGGGATTTCCTGTCTCCTGGGCCTTGAGTTGCTCATCTCGGATAACCCAGACGCGAAAGATTCGAAAGACTTGGACTGTGGGGGCAGCAGACTTGCGTTCCGTGTCTGAAGAATAAGATCCGCAGGCGCTGAGCTTGACTGCTTCGTATCAGCGCCAGCGCCTACGCCTGATATTTATCGAGACTGCGAGGAGCGAGCGACTGGTTGGAGATCGACGATGTTCCAGCAGCGATGTCCGTGGTAAAGTCCAGAAGATGCGCAAGATAATGCAAGTGGCAAAACGCGGTTTTGGCTGTGCTGCCTGGTCAGATCTCCCAAGCGCGACGGGGGGTGCGATAAGGTGAAGCAGCGCGTCGATTGTTCAGCGACCAAATGTCGGTGTGGATGAGCCACGATGGAGCAGGCAGCCTCGTCGATTATTCTGGCGGATCTAGAGGCTTTGGACAATGTCTTGTTGCAATTCGAACGCGTTGGAGCGGTGTCTTTGTTGTCGTGTACTTGGATTGTTCACGGTGTGGCGCGAGGTGAGGCAGACGGCATTGTACTTCACTAGGTATCTCCGGATGACGTCGGGTTGAGGCGGGAGGCCCTGTCACCCTCCCCGGTCAGCTGGTCCCTGCGCCCGACTCAACAGGGGTCCGGCTTCAAGGCTTGTAATTGTAGATAGTCTACCTAGGTATCTAGGTACCTAGGTGCTGTGGTAGATACCTAGGCACATTGCTTGCTATGGACCCACCAGGCCGGATTCGAGCTTGTGTCGGCAGGAATCCTGGGGCTTTCAGATGTCTGCCCAGACCTAGCATCAACAACGCCATGCTGGGGACAAGGGTCGCGAGGGTCTCCTTACGATCTGTACGACACAGGCGGCTTTCAGTCCCACGGAGGGTGCTGTCACCGCTTCCATCATGTCAACAGCAACGGCATTGCGCGAGCTGCCCCCCTCCCAACCAGTCCACACTCGCCAAACCGCCCGCTGACCACCGCGACCTCGCCGTGCAGCAAGAGCTCTTTACCACTTCGATCTACTCCCCCGGAAGCCCTATCTTCCTGCCCGCCGGCACTCGCATATTCAACCGCCTCGTCGAGTTTCTCCGCCGAAAGTACGTCAAGTATGGCTTCCAGGAGGTCATCACCCCTACAATCTACAAGAAGGCCTTGTGGGCAAAATCGGGCCACCTCGAGAACTACGCCGACGACATGTTCACCGTGACGAGCACGTCCCCTTCGCGGCGCGAAAACGCCACTGCTGATGCCGGTGAAGAAGGAGCTGCCCCTGAGGAGGAGGACGAGTACGGCCTCAAGCCCATGAACTGCCCCGGCCACTGTCTCATCTTCGCCGCCCGCCGCCACTCCTACCGGGATCTGCCCATCCGCTATGCCGACTTCTCCCCGCTCCACAGGAACGAGATCTCGGGTGCCCTGAGCGGCCTCACGCGAGTGCGCCGCTTCCACCAGGACGACGGCCACATTTTCTGCCGCCCCTCGCAGATCGAAGACGAGATCCGGCGCACGCTCGACTTTGTGCGCGAGACGTATGAGACGTTCAAACTGGGGCCCTACAGGCTGGTACTGTCGACCCGGCCGCAGGAGCATTATATCGGCACCCTGGAGGAGTGGGACCAGGCCGAGGGCGCGCTCAAGAGTGCGCTAGATCACACGGGCCAGGCGTGGACCCTGAACCAGGGCGACGGGGCGTTCTACGGGCCCAAGATCGACATCATCCTCAAAGACTCGGACGGCAAGGAGCACCAGACAGCGACGGTGCAGCTAGACTTTCAGCTGCCCAAGCGGTTTGAGCTGGAGTACGAGGCACCTGCGCCAGAGCTGGAGCAAAGGGGCCTGACGGCTTCCGACCCCGCCCAGCAGGCTGCCGTGGGCCGCGTCCGGCCCGTGATGATCCACAGGGCCGTGCTGGGCTCTGTGGAAAGGCTGATGGCGCTGTTGATCGAGCACTACAACGGCAAGTGGCCGTTCTGGCTGAACCCCAGGCAGGTGGTTATCATCACTGTAAACGACACGGAGCCCGTCTTGAATATGGCGCGTGACACCATCGACGTTCTACTAGGCACCGCGAACAGCCGCAGTGAGCCATTGGCGGATGGCGAGGCAGCTCCGACCTCGATCAGCCACCCGTCACAGCTGGCTGTGGATCTGGACGACAGTCCGCGAAGTGTGGGCCTCAAGGTGCGCGAGGCAAAAGCCAAGGGCTACGGCACTATTGTCGTGATTGGGCCCAAGAACGTGGAAAGTGGAAGCGTAAGTGCCAATGTGTCGGGTATACCGTCGTTGAAAGAGCAGAAGAACGATGTGCCCATGACTGTAACGGAGCTGCTGCGGTTCTTGAAGCTGCAGGTAGATACGTACCAGTAGGAGAAAAAAAAAAGAGTAAAAGTTGTGATACCCTCCCCTTATTTACGAATTCTCGTGTTGGATTCTTTGATATATTCACCGCACAACCACCCTACCTCGTGACGTGACGCATCCACAATCTCGAGTAATGCGCCCAGGGAGAAGCAAGCCCTGCGCTCCTTGCCCAAGATGACTTGAGATCGATCAGTCCTACAATGCAATCCTACAAGAAACCGTGCTCAAAATCACAGAACTGTTCCACAGAGGAATCAACCAGGCGTCTCGGGGGGCCAGGGAGTCACCGATGACTACGCGAACCATTTAAACAACCAGGCAAAAAGTTATACATTCTTTTTGGCGTCTTTTTGGATATTCAGTCACCAGGACGGCGGCTCGGCCCAGTGCGGCCTATGATCTCTTTCACCTACTTGTTCCACGCCGGCATTCCCATTTCCCAGTTTGTCGTCCTAGGACCCCGTATTTTGTGCAGCAGAACTGCCGGGCCGCGGATGTGCTTCCAGGGGCACAAGATCAATCGAAGCCTAGTGCGGGAACCGCTGCGTCAACGACCGCCTTTCCTTGGGATTCAGTTGAGCTCGAGAGGTAGACAAGGACAGGTCGGGGTGGGGTCCAACGTTGGATGAAATCTGGGAAGGCGATTTCATAGTATGTCATGCAGTCTCTGGAGGACCGTAGTTGGACACTTGCCGCGTCCACATGAGCGTCCTGTCTTGGATGAAGTCCTCCTTGCAACCTTTCTCGCTCACTCTCCCCGTTCCTCCTCCTCATCGCTCCACTGAACCTCCTCCTCCCCTTGCTGGAAGATCGCTTTCTCCATCAGCGCCAGCGTCTTGCGCACCGGCAGCCCAACCACATTGTCCACACTCCCCTCGAGCTTCTCGATCAGCACCAGACCGCCGATCCCCTGCACCGCATACCCGCCAGCCTTGTCGGCGCCCTCGCGGGTGCGCACGTACGAGTCGATGACGTCGTCCGGCAGGCCGTCGTCCTCCTTGGCGAAGAAGACTTTCGTCTCCTCGGTGTGGGCGGCGATCTCGTAGCCCGGGTGCGACGCGTCGGCCTTGGGGGCGACGCACACGACGGCGGTCAGGACCTTGTGCACGCGCGTGTCGCGCAGGTGCCTGAGCATCTTGACGTGGTCGGCCTCGCTGCGCGGCTTCTCCAGGATGCGCCCGTCCTTGGTGACGATGATCGTGTCGGCCGCGATGACGAGCTCCGGGTCCGCTGGGGTCTCGGCCTTGGAGTCGGCCATCTCGGCCTGCGTCTGGAGGGCCGCCTCGTAGACGTCCAGGCATTTTTGCCGGGCCGTTGCTGAGACGTACTCGTAGGGGCTGTAGTCCTTCTTGGAGAGGTCTTCGGGTTTTGTGGAGGGGAGGATTTCGAGGTCTTTAAGGCCGACCTGTGTGCGGTGAGAGCTGGTCAGCACTGGGAAGAAAGACTTCAGCTTATTGAACGGGAGGCAGGCTGAGACATACCTGAGCCAAGAGTGCTTTCCTCCTTGGCGAGGCCGAAGCGAGGATGACTCTCTTGCCCTTGAGGTGGCTGATGATGGGCAATTCGAAAGGGAGAGGCCCTTTCCTCACAGGGGCGCTCTGCCTCAGTTTGAGGCCATGTTCTCTTGCGGATTGGATGTAGTCCGGTGGATTGTCGGAGGGAACAGATGTGTACGCCATTGCAATTTCGCGGGCTCGAAATGTCAGGCTGAAGAGCGGCATACAACGCGAATGTTGTCCTCAGGACGGAATTCTCTCCCTTCTGGGAGCCAACTTTGGACGTGTCAGCAAGTGACGTCTGCTGGGAGAGAGAAGCCAGAGCGGGACCCCACTAGCTCAGGGGTTCTGCTGGCCCACCTAGGTACAGGAGGAGGGTACCTGGCGCCCAGAGGCTGATCAATCGTTCTAGGTGGAAGATTCCCCGCAAAACGCTTGACAAGTCCCGAGGCGGGTGCGGCTGCAGGGGTGCGGCGGATCTGCGGAAGTACAATACAATATCTCTATCGCATGTCTGCTTCGCTTCTCACTCAACACGGGTCATGCATATCTGTCTCATCAGCCTCAGGTCACTTTGTACTTCCCCAACAGGAAGCAGGAGAAGGAGCAGAGGCCGAGGGAGTGGAGAACCACATCACAAAACAAATTCCTCCTCAGAGCGGAGACGAAACCTTGCGATCACATCCGCTGCCGACGTTGCACATCTTCTGAACATGTCTTCGCCCGAGAAGTCATCGCCTCCCCGCGACGGCGCCAATGGCCAAGACGAGAAGCCCCGGTTGACAGAAGAGCAGAAGCGCCAGAACCACATTTCCTCAGGTGCGTCTCCATTCTCACAGATCAAGACCCACCGACATACATCTACGTACACACGCATACGCACGAACAGGCACATGTCAATTCCTGCAGGACCGATGCACGCACGCATGTGGCTACTCCAAGCCCGATGCGCCACCAAGCATATCCATCTATTCCTATCACCCCAACGGTGGCGAGCTAACATCCCCTCAAAGAACAAAAGCGTCGTCAAGCCATCCGCGATGGCTTCGACAAGATGGCATCCATCGTCCCCGGCCTAGAGGGCCAGGGGCGTTCCGAGGGACACGTTCTGAACGTCTCGGTCCAGTTCATACTGGAGCAGATCGAGGAGCGCCGCCGGCTCGTCGAGCAGGTCGAGGCGCGAGGGGGTGTGGTTTCTGACGAGTTGAAAGCGTGCGCCACCATTCCCTGTCCCTTTCCTTCCCCCAAGCATAGTGCACCGCCAAATCCTAACCTGTGGACTACAGTCCGTTGAATGTGGACCTGAGCAAGGTCAATCTCGAGCATCTCCAGCAACGCAACGGCAGCACAGCAGGCCCAGGGGTTTGAGCAGCGACTCGACGGCTCGGTGACTCTGGAGCCGGCGAGTTGAACGCAATGGTGTACAACCGCCAACCCGAAAGCCCGCGGGCTCTACCAACAAGGCATATCCAGCACCGTCGGTATTTCCTGACAGCCCCAAGCGGGGCCAGGGAGGAGCGTGAGGCTAGGTTTGGGACACTTGGTGAGACAAGAGGATAGGTCAGGCGCAGCAAGAATGGATTCCAACGAACGTTGCAGCATCGATGAAGGTACCTACCTACCTCTGGGCGGAAGGTTCACAAACATGCGACTCCGCATGAAGGCAGAGGGCGCAGATGGACTATCAGGCTCCAATGGGCAGGCCCCGGGGAGAGAGAGAGAATTTGGACAAGTGCCGACGTGCGGGAGGACAGAAAGTGAAAGTATCCGACATGCTTACGAGAGGGCG
Source organism: Diaporthe ilicicola (assembly GCA_023242295.1). NCBI lineage: Eukaryota > Fungi > Ascomycota > Sordariomycetes > Diaporthales > Diaporthaceae > Diaporthe > Diaporthe ilicicola. Next base: position 26,252 of record JALPVH010000289.1, on the reverse strand, counting down.
GTGTTGACAGTAGCCTCTAATGGCTTGGTCACACACGACAGCTGGTAGTCATTGCGACCCTCGAAGCTTATTCCATTTCAGAAGGCGGGTCATATGGGATAACCTAGTTTGCAATTGCATGCACTGACTTGATGTGGAATGGGCACGAAGCGTCGACTTGATCAATGATGATTCGGTTTCCTAAGACGCCCAATAATTGTGCTCGGCCGGAAAGTGCCTCAAGTGAGGGCATCCTAGAACAATATGTGTACAATCTGAACGGTGAGTGAAGGTGTGACTACCTTAGAACATCTCCAGTCGAAGACTTCTACCACCATCCTATTGAGTGCTTCTACCCACGCAATCCAGCCGATACCCCGAAACGCCATACAACGTGTGAACTCGTACCCATACCGATCCATTGCTATACCATACCCCGCTCCCGCTGCCGTGAATGGCCGCTGAGGTGGTGAGCTATCTAGGTATTTAAAGCTCAGTCCCGAGATGCAGTCCATCTTGCTTATACGCCACGCGAATACTGTCAATTCGCTTCCAGTCTGCCCTCAACAATAACAACAACAACATGACTTGAAACATAAAATTTCCGTCTTCCATGTATTGTGTCAAGGCAACATGCTCGCCTACGCAGAGTTCGTGGCCAAAGATTTGCTGGCGCCTTCCCAATCACGGCTTTGGTATGCGCAGCGGGTGTGCCTCCGTGTTGAGCACATAATCGTCCAAGCTGATCAAGTCGGGCTCTGAGAATGTGAGGTAGAAATACTTCAGCGTCTCGGCGAGCCAGAAGCTCTCCATCGAGTCGAGTTTCTTGGGCGAGCCGCCCCTGGTGACGTCCTCGATGGAGGAGAAGCCGTACTTGGTCTCGGTGACCTTCTTGATGCTCTGAAACATGTCCCACGCGACGTCCTGCCACTTGGGGTCGCCCGTGATGCGGTACAGGTAGAACACGCTCTCGATGGCCTCGGGCCGCAGGAAGTACCCCGGGGCGTGCACGCTAGAGAAGCCCTTGGGCAGCTTCTTGTTGCCCTCTTTCTCCCACCGCTCCTCGTCCCACGAGCACTTGGCCATGTGTGGCTCCATGCAGGGGACCATCGCGAATTCTTCGGGCATGACGCCCGTGGGAAACGCCTCGTACGCCCAGGCGCAGCCGCGCGCGAGCCTCTCGCCGATCTTGATGTCCTCCTGGATGCCGAACAGCTTCCCGCCCAGGGCGAACATTCCCCCGACGAAGCAGGTCAAGTGCTGCCCTTGAGGCATGAGATCGATGATGCCCTTCCCGTTTGCGAGCACGGTGCCCGAGAAGAGGATGTCGACATCGCTGTCCGTGTCGGGTAGCATCGGGCGGAACAGGAGGAAGGCTTTTGCTGTATTTACGGCCTTCAGGTGCATCTCCATGTAGGAGTCGTCCAGGCCGCCTAGCAACGCGTACATCTTCGGAAGGTACTCGTACAGCGAGTCGGCCATGGAGCCGAGCGTGAAGGAGCTATCTGGGGTCAGGAAGCCGTTCTGCACGTCCACAAAGGTCGGCCACAATCCCGGGAGTTTAGTGCCGTCTTGCGTCCGCTTAAGCTCCTTCTTCACCCTCTCGATCGCGTCGAAGTATTTCGGGTCGCCGGTGAGCTGTGACAGTCGTGTGAACTCCATCGACAGGCTCCCGACGTTGGCGGAGATTTCACGTGTGGAGGGGAGGAGCTGGCCCTCTTTGGCTCTCTGGAAATGGAATGAGTTGGCCGGCATGCGATTTGGCGTATCAAACGCGCTAAAGAGCATTTCGCCGAGCTCAGTCGCCTTCTGCAGGATGGCCGTCTCGTTGCTGAGGTCATACGCGGCCAAGAGTCCGCCCAGATACCGGATGTTGGTCTCGAACAAGCTGCACAGCTGGTGGTCGGGGTGGAAGTCCCAGTCGATAGTTGCAACCTGGTGGACGGCCTCCTTAAATTCCCATTTCATATCCATAATCCATAATGCGTCCAACGAGTCGACCAGTGTAGCACCCCAGCCTGAGAAAGTGTTGGCTCCCATCAGGGAGATGGGCTTGAGCTCGTCATATCCCCAGGCGTATCTTCTGTAGCTGTGCCAGCACTTCTTGAAGGTTTTCTTTATTTCGCTCCTGCGGGACTCTTGGACGCCCTGGCCCTCTTTGAACTCAAATTGTATCTTGGGCAGCTGGTGGGGAGGGTCTTGAGAAGGGCTTGCATATGACGACACAGGATATCTTTGCTCGCGACGGGCCCAGTCGTAGCTGCTTTTGACGTAGGCATCAGGGTGGTTTATGTAAAGGGCAAGGTTCGAAGACTCGAAGTAATCGGAGGAGAGAGTAAGGAAAGAGAGGGCCAAGACGAAGAAAACAAATATCACCAGCCTCAGAGGCTTGCGATGAGTGCTCATGATAGCCATTGTCTAGCAATGGGATGAGGACCCGTAACAGACCGAGTCTTGGACAGTCCTGAATGTGTCACAGAAAACGAAAGACACGACAGGCACGACAGACACGACAGACACGACAGACAGCTTTCGATGGAAGACAAACAGAAAGAGGAGAAAGAAATGACCACCCTCCTACAACTCCAGATCTCGGTCAGACAACATGCGTAAGTCATGGGTCTCGCCCATGGGCCCAGCTCCGAGCTCCCAGCTGTCGGCCAAAGTTGGCAACAGGCAGGGTTAGCTGTCGACACCAGGCGGTTGCTGGATCTTCATTGATTCTGAAGAAGCCTTGACCCACTGACGGGACATCGGGGGACGAGAGATGATCGGCAGCATTGTTGCAGGCTCGTCCAGTCTTGTTCCCGGGGAAAAGGCCATGTGTGTGCCAGAGTCCCACCCTGGTTTCATGGCTGGGGGAGCAGCGAGATGCCATGATTCAACCAGAGAACCGGCTTCGTATAAAATGTGATAGCACGCCTTGCAGGCTCTGAACAGCCCAGTAACCATGACATCATTGCCCTGGCGACTTCGTATTTGAGAAGTCTGTCAGTGTCTGTCTGGGGTCCGTTACCGAGATGGAGAGAGAGAGAAGCATGTGGGCCCCGAAATGGAAGGCTCTCAAGCACGTCAAGGTCTCGAAAAGGGGCTGCATATTGTGTGCCGCGATGGACAAGCGGGTCAGGGTCTGGATCGGCGACCCGGGGAAGGTTGTGTGCAGTGTCATGCCGGCAGCCAAAGCCAATCTCAATCTTTGCCTTGTCAAGTTCCCACCCACCCACTCACTCACTCACTCACTCACTGCATCAAGCACCGATGCTTCGAAACGGATCAACAACGGAACCCATTCGGCTCATGCGTGGCTGTCGTGATCGACAGGTAATTCACAGACATGTCGCGTTGAACGAGTGCCCTTTCCAAACGCAACAGGTGGGCCTTGGCGCATTGGACAGACCGGGTCAGCAAGAATTAAATCGACATGCATGGGCCCAGGCTCCACAATCCATTAACCTCAAGTTGCTGTGGCGCACATGTTGAGAGTTGAATGATCTGAGATATGCTGGCAGCACCCAAGACGGCAGGGCACGTTCGATACGACGGAACCACGATTGTTGAAGTCTTATTAACAACACAATCAAGATGATGCTCGTCAGCAACGAGAAATATTGGTGGCATAGCGCGAACCATTCCAGTAATCAGATCACTACATGCTTGATCTCATCAGTGTAAACAATACTACGTGGAAATGAAGGTTTCGCCGACCCGTAAATCACTGAACCACCCCCCCCCCCCCACCGCGCGACATGTATGGACCAAACCCGAGCGTGCGCAAGTCTCAATCAGACACAAAGCACCAACAAGCTCGGAGCAAAAATACTCAGTAGATCAAGCTATGCTCCTGATGCAGCCTCACGGCGGTCACGCCTCGGCCAGCCCCCCCCTCCATCGGCTTCCAGCGGCCGCATGACCACTTCTCCGAACCGCGCCAGCTCCTTATCATCTTCCTACCAGCCGCTTGTCATAGCTATGTGGGCACGATTCAAGGAGGGAAGGAACTGGCAGACATTCAGCGAGTGTCGACGAGAAATATCGGCGGTGGGATATTATCAAGCCGGGGCTTTCTGTTGGTTCACGACCTGCCGCGTCACGGCGCCGAGTCAGGTCTGGTTCGGCTCCGTGGTGGGCCCCGTCTGCTCGATCCCCGTAGCGGCCTCCAAGGGCTACTTCCGGTCGCGGGCTGACCCTAAGAGCAAAAACATCGGCTCTCTGTCTGTTCCCATGTTTCTGTCACAGCTCTTGTATGGTCTGTAAGGGACACAATGAAGCTGTTTTCGGTGTTCGGCTTGCTGGTGGCCAGAGATTTTGTCTTTCTGTGAAGCTCAGCTCAGCTCTCAGTCCATGTTTTCAGAATGCACTTTGATGCTGTATTTAGCAAATTGTTGAACTGAACATGTCGTGCGGACTTGTTAAAAAACCACCGGCCGTCAAAAATTGGACAATTTGTATGCGTCCGGCTCAGTGGTTGGAAGCTTCTGAATTTGGCCCCAGTCCCGGTTGGCACAGAACCCGGGTGTCCCCAGGGAGATTGGTGCAGCTGGTGGGTAGATAGATACCTAGGTACCTACCTAGGTACCTACGTAGTTAGTCTACCTACGTACATGGGCGCCCTGCTAAAGGCTTTATCTAATCGGCCGCACCCTTAAGATTTTCCTAGACATGGCCAACCATTTTGGACTTTGCAATTGCGCCCTTCTAGTCAGTCACCATTCACACCACGACAGCCCGCCAGAATGTCTTCCATGCGAAATTCAATACAGCGCCGCTCGCACCGCGAGAGAGGTCAGATCAAAGGGCGTGAAAAACTCGGTCTCCTCGAAAAGCACAAGGTACGGAGTCTCCCTGAAACAACTGGCAGTGAACCGTGACCAAGCTGACAATCTCCCAGGACTACTCCCTTCGAGCGAAAGACCACAAGAAGAAACAAACTGTCCTCAAGAGTCTCAAGCAAAAGGCTGCCGAACGGAACGAAGATGAATTCTACTTTGGCATGGTGTCCCGGGGCAAGTTCTCCTCAGGGAAGTTGTCAGCAGGCAAGAAGTGGGACGGCACAGTAGCCGGCGACAGAGGAAACAAGGCCCTCGATATGGACACCGTCCGACTTCTCAAGACACAAGACATCGGATATCTGCGGACAATGCGGAATGTTGTGGCCAAGGAGGTTTCAGAGCTCGAGCAAAAGGCCATCATCGCAGGGGCATTCGCAGGCATCGGCGCAAATGACGACGATGAGGACGAAGACGAATTTGACAGTGATGAAGAGATTGCGCCAAGGAAAGCAAAACCGCAACCAGGACCAAAGAAGATTGTCTTTGCAGCGTCAGAAGAGGAGTTGGAGGAGAAGCTGCCGGAACCAGAGGCCGACGACGTAAACATGGACGACGACGATTTCGAGGAGCTCGACAATGAGAAAGACCGTGAGGCAAGAAAGAGGGCACAGAATGCAGAGCGATTACGGCAGAAGTTACGGAATGCAAGGAAGAAACTGAAGGCCCTTACAGACGCCGAAAATGAGCTCGAGTTGCAGCGGGCACGGATGGCGAAAACGGCAACGGTGGGAAGCATCACGAAGAGGGGCCAAAAGATCAAGGTTCGGGAGCGCAAGAGATAGAATTTTAGTTTTCTGCTCTTGCTGCCGCAGGCAGGACCACCGATGTTCAACCCGTGGGGCGGTCAGAATTCATCCTTTATACCCGAACACGGTGCCTGCAGAGGAGGTATCTTGGGGGGGAAAAGAAATACAGAGAAGAAGAAAAAATCCCCAAAGACCAGCCTTTTGAATGCATCCTTCGACTCGCTCGGAACCATTAACCCGGTGTCTTGCCCGTCATTTTACTCATCCAATTCATACATAAACATTTGCCCGCTGTTCACTACCACGTGCCTAAAACTTCTCAGAAGTTATACACCTCGCGAACAACGAGATGCAGCCCGTCAGCGCCTTGAACAGGACCGTCGCGCACCAGATGAAGCACTTGAAGATGACGCTCAGCAGCGAGATGACAGCCCTCGCGCAGCCGGGCATCTTGTCTTCGTCCTTGCTCCTCCTCTTGGAGTGCTTCTTGAGGTCGCTCGTCTGGCTCTCTAGGTCCAGCTCGAACTCCTCCATGCGGGTCTTGCCGGCCTTGCGGTCCTTCCTCTCCCCGCCGCTGTTGGCGCGCGGGCTCATGCGGCTGATGCGGCTGATGCGGCTGACGCGGCCATCCTGCTGCTGCTGCTGCTGCTGCTGCTGCCTGCTGTCGCTGCGCAGCGAGGGCGGCGGCTCAAAGACCTCGACGCGGCGGAACTCGCCGTCGGCGTGCGCGACGAGCATGAGCGCGGCGACGGCCACGTCGGCCAGGTAGACGGCGTCGATCTTGGCGGCGATGCCCGTGTCGACCTCGAGCCAGCCGCCGCCCGTGCCGTCGCGCGTGAGGCGCGCCAGGTGCTGCGGGCTCTCGACGTGCTCGAGCGTGTACTCGGTGCGGCTCCACGCCGGGTTGCGCTCCACCGTCACGCAGAAGGGCATCGCCAGCGCCGGGTGCACCAGGAAGTGGTTGCCGCTGTCGTCGTCCCACACCAGCCGCGCGCACTCGCGCTCCGCCGTGGCGAACGCCGCCGCGTTGGTGAACCGGCTCTCCACCGCCAGCTTGGCCGCCGGGAGCGGGTACAGCAGCGCCACCAGCCCGTCGTGCGGCGCGTGGTGCCGCGCCGTCTCCTCCAGCGTCGTGCTCAGCACCTCCTGCCAGCCCTTGGCGGTGGTGCCAGCCGCCTCGCCGCCGCCGCCGCCGCCGACGTTCTCGCTGCTGCCGCTCCTGGGGCTGCCGGAACCGCCGTCCTTGGGCGGCACGGGCGGTTTGTACGGCTTGCTCGGGTCGAAGCGCGACAGCGACACGTAGGCCGAAGCCGACGTGGGGTCCAGCTTCAGCCGGTAGAAGGGCTGCGACGACTTGGACGCCAGCGTGTAGATGGGCGTGTCCTTCTCGCTCGACACCATGAAAGTGTACACCCGGCCCTCGGAGGCGGTGGCCTTCCACCCGTTGGCGACCTTCCAGAAGTTCTTGAGCTGCTCGGTGCTGCTCGGCTCGGGCGTCGAGGGCTTCACGTTGACCCTCGGCGGCGGCCACTTGCGGGTGGCCGTCTGCTGGTGGATGTGCGAGGTGTTGGCGCTCATGGGGCTCCGCAAGGGGCTGGTGGTGTCCCCGTTGTTCTCGGGCCTCTCCTCGGATGTGGGCGAGTATAGGCGACGGCTGATGGCCCCGGCGGGAATGTTTGCCGGGTGGGTTGGACTTGACTGGGGAGGATAGTAATTTTGCTGTGAGAGTGGAAGGTTTGGGTTATATTCTGGGAAAATGGACCGCAAGGGAGCCTCGGAAGACCCCTCTCCATAATGTGTTGCTCGGTTGTCCAGCGGTGGCTTGGCTATCGAATTCCTGGACCGGTCGCTGTTGGCACGAACGAGTGTCTGGGCCTCGGAGAAGGCAGTGCCACACCGGGCGGGAGGGTCGGCCGTGACGACAGCGGCCGGCCGTTGTATTGTGGGAACTGTCTGTGTGCTTTCGGACGGCCACACAACTGTGCTCTCAAGTGCATCTACAGACTCGGAGCCTCCCATCGCGGGGCGTGTGGCTGTGGCGGTGGTCTTCTTGCCGTCGCGGACGGACATGTTGCGTTCTAACGGAGTGCGCCTCCCTGCCCTGGATGGGGAGTCTCGAGATGCCGAGTCTATTGAGGGCCGGCCTGGCGTGGAGTTCTGGGTCCTGGATGGAGGTCGGTCCTTGGGGAACAGGGAAAAGGTCCCTTGCTGGGGTGGTCCTGCCGACATTGTTTCTGTCCTGTGTCTGCCTCGAGCAGATCTTCCGACTCTCAGTCTGTCTTGGCCTTTCTTTTTCCCTGCCTCGAAAGCGAGCACCCAGGCTCGGTGAGAAAGCTGGAGGTGGATTGATCGACGCCCAGCCTACTACCGACGCATGTTGGCTGGTGACAGACAGACGGACAGACAGAGCCTAGGACTAAATAGAGACTTCGGGTCTAGAGTTTGACGGAACCAAAAAGACTCGGAATGGGTAGAGAGGAGCGTAGCAGATTACTGGCCGCCGGCAGATGCGGAAAAGCAGACTATATCAAGATCTACAGAGCGTACCATACAGCCAACCGCCCAGGTCGAGCTCGCGCAAGCGAACAAGCTTCTTGATTAGACGGGATCCGGGGGGACGACACTAGATCCTTGCGACGTCCGCGACGGCCACTCGAGAAGCACATGGCGTGCGCACCCGCTCACCCGCAGCATATCTATGGTTATTTTAAGCGCTGTGGGCACATTGCCAGGCTCTTTGCCTGGAGCGATCTGGACGAGACCCGAGGCTTGCCCTCCTGGGCGGCTCTTGTTACTGTAGAGGTGTGGAGTCAGATAGGGGGGGACTCGTCGCTCTGGTCTCTCCGGCACAGAAAGTGCGTGCGGGTGGTACACGAGTGTTGGGCCGCCGTTCAAAATAGCAACTTGGGGGACAAGACGGGGGGGGGTGGTGTAAGTGCGGTCAGGGGCTCGTGTCCAATCATTGGCCCTGTCACGCTGCAGTTAGACGCCCGGCGACAAAAGCGGGCAGGTTTCGCGCGGGGAAACGAGATCAGCGTCCCTTTTTTCTTCCTTGCCCGTCGAGCCTCGTCCGTGATTGGGTTTGTCGATAATTTCCGTCCACTCTGCCACTGCAGCACAGTCGCTCTGATTTGGCCGCTCACATTGGCCTTGGAGCCTTGCCAAGCCGGCGGCTTCAGCGCTTGCGATGGGCGAACGCGCAGGCAAGCAGGCCGGCCTCGAACTGATTGATCGGGCCCACTGCCGGCCGCTTGTTTATTTAATAAAATGCGTGAGAGCGGCGGCCGAATTCGAGGCCCGAGGAGGACGAAACTTTATACCCTTTTGTCGCCTGCGGCATCGGCGCTGACAGGTGCGATGGCGGCTATGGTGGTCGAAGCTCAGGGGGGAGCCGTCATGGGACCAGAAGCTGTGTTGTGTTTGCTGCTGTCGGTACGAGAAACACACACACACATACACTGACACACACACACTGGTGATGCCCGACATAATAAAGCGGTCAGTTCTTTGCTCTGGCGGGGCACACACAACACCTGCAACACAACATGTGCAACCCCAGATCCCTCCTTTCGGACTTTTGGTCACTGGAGGGGCCACGCCGATCATCGCCTTTCCAACCGTACGAGGCAATCAGGTGCCAAAACAGGCAAGGATAATGAAAACTTTGGGGCATACTTCATCATCTCTTCGAAGGTCATTGGTCCACGACATGGCAACACAAGAAGCCAATGGTACAGAGCCAGCGAGGAAGCATGCTGGATATCAGAAACCCGGCGAGCAGCAGCAGTAGATACCAAGTACTTAAGTAGTCTACCCTAAACGCAGCCGCAGCCACAGCCTAGGACCTTCACCGTTGTAGGGACGAGCCGGTGTGGGGGTGTTCATACGGGTCCGAATTCTCCTTATTTGGCTCATATGTCTCTCTCTTTCTTTTGCAGCTTCCTTTTCAAGCCTTACATGTCCGATGTCGAAAACATCGTATCTCTGTTGGTGAGGACCGCAACAGCCTATTGGTGCTGTGAGTTTCTTCAGTGGGGCATGGCGTCTCTGACATGCGCAACCCCCCACCTCCCCTCTACCTCACACACACACACACTCTCTCTCTCTCTCTCTAGCATTATGGCTTTCTTGAAGATGTCGTCGGTCTATCAAGTGCACCGATTCTCAATCTCCCGGTGTTCATCTCAACCGTCCGATGCCGGCAATGGCCTCGCATGAGTACACTCGCCTTGACCTTGATGGCGACGCCATCCGGCTGCTCAGGCTTGAGAAGGGTTATTCCGCCGAGCCTTTGCGCTGCGAGCTCTTCGAGGCCTGCCTTCACGAGGTTGACGGCATACCTTACGAGGCACTGTCTTACACCTGGGGTGATGCTTCTGCTCAGCACGACATCACCGTGAACCAGCGCCCATTCTTCATCACGCCCAATCTGAACACGGCTCTGCAGGCCCTGAGATTACCACACCAGGATCGACTTCTTTGGGTCGACGCCATATGCATCGACCAGGGCTGTGATGCCGAGAAGAGTCACCAGGTTGGCCAGATGAGGCTGGTGTATCAGCTCGCGGAGCAGGTCATCATCTGGTTGGGCCCAAGCAGTGAAGACAGTGATCTTCTCATGAGCCTTGCAAAGACGCTCGATCTACACGCATCGAGGACCAAGGCCTGGGAGCATGAGTGGGAATCCATGGTGGTCGCAAATGGAGGTCCAAATGTGGACATGTTCTTGCGAGCCTATACGGCGCTGGAGGAATTGCTTGCCAGACCGTGGTTCCGACGCGTCTGGGTCCTGCAAGAGGTTGCCAGCGCAAGGACAGCAGTCGTTCTATGTGGGGCCAAGTATGTCCCTTCTCGGACCTTTGCTCAAATGCCGGCTCTCATGGGCCTCAGAAACGTCGACTCGCATACTCAGGCCGTGCTCGATACTATGCCGGGCCCTTTGAGGCAAAGGTCCTGGTGGAATTCCAATCGGGACCTGGAAACTCTCCTTCTCAAGTTTCGCTCCAGTCAGGCGGGCGACCCAAGGGACCGTATCTACGCCTTGATTGGGATCTCGTCTGACGCTCACAGCAAGACTGGGATCCCGCCGGATTATGGCGCTGACATATATACGGTGGTTCAACGCACTATAACCCATCTGTTGTTCAAGGATCAGGAAGATGCCGTTCAACCCGTTCCTTTCTGGGGCCTGGATGACTTCTTTGATGCCTTGGACGACCTGCCTAGTCGGGTACTGAGCTGGTACTACTCAAACGATCTCCACGGCCAGTACGCACGGTATCGAGCAATGATCTCGTTGTAGTGTCAGAAGGCACATGGACGGAGGTCATATGACAACATTTATAACGTCAAACCCAAGTGTCTTATTTCGGCAGAGACAACGTCTATGTCAGGTGGGACTTCATTGCAGGGGGGCAGGGCAGGTGGGAGACTCCAATAATCATGGTCGCAAAGCCTTGCGGGCAAAGGTTATTGAGATGCTCGTGATCCGGAAAGATGTCAATGCCTACATCAAGATCATTTCGAGTCGCCAGCTTTCTAAACCGAACGTCACTTCGTGGAAGGATGACGAGGACTCCGAAGACTAATATGTATCCTGTCTCGAAGCGATGTTGACACCACATGGGATCCTGGGTAGTGAGCGTGATCGACAGCCCAGTATGGCTTGCCGCAGGGGCGGCCACGCGAGAAACATACCTAACTATTCGTCCCTCGAGTTAACCTGCCCCTGAGTCTGGAATAGTTGTAAGGTCAGAGTTTGACTGCACTTACGGTAAGGGGGGGGGGTAAATCTAAGATAAGCTTTCCTGAGTGAGGCTTAGTTCGGTCAAACTTGCCCCTCGCACAAAGACACCTTATATCGGGATATGCCAGCAGCCCGGATCCTGAGACCATTCGACCAGACTACAGGCTACATATAAGATAACCAAGCCGAGGATTGAGTTAGCCCATATGCGTTGCTTACAGTGATTGTAATGCCCGTGACAGAGTCTGCGCTTCCGCATTCGTGACTAGCTATGTCAGCCGCGCCGCACTGGCAGCCTTGTAGGTCCTGAGTGGAACCTGGTCGGCGAGCTGAGACTATGTATACCCAGGCTGCAGCGTCCCCTCGGCCAACTGTAGCTACCAGTTACCAGTTACCTGAATCTCTTATACCTAATTTAGTTTGTACTACTGTAGGCTAAAATGTCTTTATGCTTCGACAACCTCTACTAAACTAGACAATACTATAGGTGGACACCATTTCGGATACCCCACCATTTCGGACAGCCAAAATGAAACTGCCCTATATAAATTAGCTAAATAAAGTTTAGGATAAATCCCTATATAGCTTTTTAAATTTAATAAAATCTTAATATAATTACGCTTATATTTATATATCTCTAAAAGTAATATTTTCAGAAATTTAAATAAATCTCTTAAAAAGATATTCCTATATATAAAATGGTTTTTAAAATATTAAGAATTAGGTATATTTTATATAGCTTTACTAACAATATATTAAATTCGTTTTAAAAATAACTATTCTATATTTTATTTTATAAAATATTTTTTATTTAATTAAAACAGCTAATATACCACTTATATATAGTTACCTTTATAATTAATAAAATCTTAATAATAATAAAAAAGGAAAACTAAATTTCCTATTTAAATTTAAAATCTTTTATATAAGAAATTAAAACTTTTAAAATATTTCTATATAAAACTTACTTTTTATTACTTTTAATACTTATTATATATAATATATATATATAAGATATATAAAATAAATATTTTTAAAAAATATATAAAATATATTAAAAACTTATAAGTAAAAATATTTTATATATATTTATAGTATAAGAAATTAAAATATTTTAAATATTCTTAAATATTAAAATTAATTATTGCCTTATTTATCTATATATAGATAAAATATAAAAGTAATAATTAAAAATATTTATTAAATTCTTTATATAATAGGGTTAGTTTTATAGGGCTAGTAATAACGAGGTTTTTATATGTGTGCGGGGAAATTTAGCTGTCCGAAATGGTGGGGTATCCGAAATGGTGTCCACCTATGGTAATAATGTTAGTGTTAAGAATTGGTGTTTTGGTATTAGCCGCAGACAATGTCTGTGAGAGACTTTTTCTTCATATAGACTAATTGCTAAGTCACAATAGAGACAGTGACTTTCATAGACGCCGGCGCTTCGCCTGTTGAGCATCACAGGAATGTAAGGCCTCAGTATTGTAACCATCTTCTGACACATACACTGGCGACAATACCTCGATAGCCCCGTCAAAATCGAACTCGTTCAACAATGCTGAGGCGATAATGACCTTGTTCCTTGACACGGCATCCTCGTGCAGACCTGGTGAGTGACTCAGACACCAGAGAAGGACACCTCTCATCGCCACTGCGTCATTTTCATAGTCTGGTGCCGTGTCACCCATATCTATCAAGAGCAGCCTAGGTGCAGCCGATGATGTAGACCGGGGCCCAGACTCCTCGAGCACGATGTTCCAGTAACAGATATCGCCGTGGGTGACCCCGCACCTTGACAATTCCCTGACACCTTTGACGAGGTCCAGCAGTTGCTCCAACGTGATGGGCACGTCGACTGTGGTACCGGGTGATCCCAGTGCAGGCATGGAAGGAAGGTGGGCTTCGTTCGATTCCACATCTGTACTGGGATGGGCGGCTCCGAGCAGCTCAAGGCTGCGGCCCATGTAGGGTGTGATGAAACCGGCCACGGTATGGCTCTTTTGTACAGCCTCCCCGAGTTCTGTCAGGGAGGCTTCTGTGAATACTTGCTCTTCTTGTGCCTCATCATCACAGTTCTTGTCATCTTCATGCTCGTCCACGGAAGATGCTGCTCGCATCTGTACCATCCACTGGCTTGTCTCGTCATGGAGCACAACACCAAGAATGGGAACGACGTTGAAGCGTCTCATCATCTCATTGCTAACGTCGAAGGGTGTGATGGTCGATTCTTGAGTGATTTGTTGAATCAGGTGCTCTCTCGCACGAATCTCCTTCTCGTGCGACTCATTGTCGCAATCGAATTCAATACGCTTAAAGACGCATTTTCTTCCCTCCCAGTCGCAGTAGTCGGCGCCTCGACTCAGATATGTCTTGTTTGTCAGGGCTCGGAAATCTGTTGTGGGCAATTGGTCTGATGGTTTATGCCCGTAGAAGAAGCGTTCAGAAATTGGCATGCCGACACATCGATTGTCCTTTCCTTGCTCAAAGGTGACGAGATGGCCAACCGAGGTTGTGTTGATTATATTCCAGGTCGGTGGTGAGCCTGTGGACTTATAGCAGTCGCTGACATGCTTTGCGACGGTTGAGCTCAGCCAGTCATCGTCTGGGACCTGAAATGGCCTCGTGGCAGATCGTCCACTACCTTCGTCATGGCTGCTGCTTCCATCGGATGACCACGCCGTATCACTAACATTGAGCTCGTACCACCTTCGGTTGGCAAGATCGTAGGCTTGGGCCGAACAGGAGACCTCCGGCGAGATGGCATTGGCGTAGATCTGTACTACTGGCTCATGCCAGAGTCTGTTTTGCTCCATGTCTGTACTAGAGTATGTCCTCGCTTGACAAGGAGCTTAAGAATCAAGGGTGTTTCTGAGGAGGAAACAAAAGCGTATGAAGCAGTAATGCCGAAATGACTTCGAACGACATTGACTTTATTCTCGCAGATGTTGCGCAACACTTTGGGTTGTGGTGAATAGAGGCGGCATGTTCTTAACAAGACAAGATAAGATGTATGGGGCCAAGTTGGTCTGTTGCTAATTTGGTAGTGCACCGCTTAATTCTCCACCTGAGGGAGGCATAGCAGGCCAATGATACCCCGCTCCTTATAATTTCTATTTCCAGCCCAAGGATCACCACTGTCTTTTGCATATAAAGTAATGCCCCCCCCCGGTTACTTAGCGCGGGCCTAACCACCATACTAAAATTTATAAACGGGGTTAGGTATTTACTAATTAACCAGTTTCCTTAATATTAATACACCGTTACTACTATTAATATTACTAGATTACTTAATTAAGTAAAATAAAGGTTATATTCGATTTATAGCTAATAGCCGAATAAATTCCAGCTTGTTTTATAAAGGTATATAAGCCTTGCTTACCTTAATTAAAAGTAACGTTTACCGGCCTAAATTTATAATTACTATATTTTAACTACTTTTTAAAGTAGAAACTAATTATTTATTACCCCGGAAAACCTGCTTATAATACCGAATTATATAATTTGCCGATAATATTATTATAATACTTAGTAGCTAATATATATATAAGCTAATAGTAAAAGCAGCTATTACTACCGGATTATATATTACCGCTATAAATAAATAGGCTATATAATAAAAAAAAAGTAATAATAAATAAAAGTTATATGCCGCTTTAAAAACTATTAAGGATAAATTAGCGGCTTTTAAATATATAGCTTAGCTTATAGTAAAAAACGCTAATAAGGTTATTAATAAGCCGGGTAAGGTTATTAATAAAGTTATTAATAAAGTTGCTAATAAGCCGGGTAATTTAGAAAAAGCGGCTAATAATAATTTTAAGGCAGCTAAAAATAATTTTAATTTATTTAAAGCAGGTAATAATAATTTTAGCTTTAAGATAGCTATAATATTAAATAACGCTAAAAGTAATATTAAGCTTTTAAAAAGCTACCTATTACTAAAGTTAATTAGTAATATAATATTAACGTTATATATAAAAATTACCGGTATAAAGCCTTTTTAAACACTATTAATAGTATACCGCCCTTATAATTTTAAAAATAGATTTAAAGTAATAAATATCTATATTTTTAAAATAAAGCTATTTATTATTATAAAAAAGCGGGTTATAACTAAGTTTAAGGATATTAAAAGGGTTATAATCGAATTAATTAAAATCTTTATTAAAGCTAGTTAATTATTTAAATAAAAAATCTTAATTAATTAATTAAAAATCTTTAAATTAACTATAAACTGCCTTAAGAGAATATTTAATTACGCTAGTTTAATAGCCGCGCTTTTATTAATTAAAGGCCCTTACTTTCTAACCTTTATATATATATATAACCCTTTTAGATATAAGGTTAAAAGACCTATAATTATATATTTTTTAAACTAAATTTTATTTAACTGTATTATGTTTTTATAATTAGGCTTTATCTATTTAAATAGAAGGTAAACCTTTTTAAAGAAGCGTATTAAACTTATAACCTTTTATCCTTTCCTCGGCTTATTATTAATTCTTAACTTATAGGTAATAAATTTCTTTATTTCTTTAAAATAAATCTCCGAATTATATATCTTTAAGGTAATAATAAATATATTTATTTACTTAAATAGGGAGGGTTTTTTATCTTTACACTTCTTTACCTTAGTAAGAAAACTTCTTACTTAAGTAAAGATTTGCTTATTATATTTAGAGTCTATTTCTATAGCTATTCGCAAAGCTATCAGATCCACGCATCTAGATAATAAAATATAGTAGCCTTACCTAGGTCTTAAGCGCGTGTAAGTAGTGGTTTAAGCTTAATTGTTATCTCGGTTTCGGCTGAATAATTGCTTTCGAGTGGTCTTACGAAATAAGGTTGTGATAGATAGGTATATATTTAAGCAGAGCTAGAACCTATATATATCCTATAAGAGTACGCAGTTAGGGTAATGGCGGCTTTTTAACATCGCCCATTTCAAGCAACTTATATTTATATGTGGAAGGCCTAAATTATACGGCGATGGCACTTTTATATATTAGTAGTGCTTGACAGTGTTAGATTAGCTCGCGGCCCGCGATGGCTTTAACCTCGACAGGCTAATAGCTTATTAAAAGCACCGGTGTAAATAGGCGCGGCTTAATATTATAGCTACTAGCGCAGAATAGCGGCTTTTAACTATAGATAGGCTTATAGAAGTAGATTAATAAGTTATTATAAAAAGTCTTATATAGTAAAACCTATTATATTAATTTAAAAGATATATTATACCTTATCCTTCTCGGATACTTACTATTATTCCAGCTTAATAGGGGAACTTAAATAAATAAAATAGTTAATATATATATATAAAATTACTATCCCGCTACCGGTATAAGTAATGCTATAAGTAAAGAAAACCTTAAAGCGATTACTTTTTAAAACCTTTAATAGGTTATAATATATTACTAGCCCTATAAATAGTTAAATAGTAATAAGATATATAAAAAGTATTATTATACTTAATAAAAGTTTATTACTTATAATAATTCGGCCTAGGTTAACTATTACCCGGTAACTTAAAGATATAAACTATAATAAAAACCCTTTATAGGTAATATATAAAAAGCTAATAGATTAATAGAAATATAAGTTAAATATATATTATAAGGCTAATTATTATTATTATAATTAAGCCGACTTATTATAATAATAATATTAGGTAGCAAGGGATTATTTATATATTAATTTAATAGATAGCAATTTATAGATATAGATATAGATAATAATTAACGGTAAAGCTGCTATTTATAAGCTATTAAAAAAACTTTTTATTAAATAGCGATAATAAGCTAATAGCGATTAAAGTAATAAAGAACCTTTTAATAATAATATTAACGTTAATTAGCTATAGAAAAAGTAGAAAAAGGGGGTAAAGTAAAGGGAAAATAGGTTTAATATAGTAATTAACCTATCGATAAACCTTTACACCTTAAGCTTTGGATATAATTAAATATAGCCGCCGCTACTACCGCCGTTATTATTATAAGGCTTTAAAGGATTATTAATACTGCTACTACTACTGCCGCTATTAATAATCGCCCCTTTTATAAATTAACCTAAAAGCTTATAAAAAAAACGTAAGCTTATAATATTATTTTTATTACTGCCTTAGGTTATTAGTAATTAAAAGGTTTTATATCGAGAATTTATTATAAAATTAGTTTATAAACACTTTTTATCGACCTAAGAAAAAAAGTAACTTAAGCAACTATAATAAGTAATAAAGAAAAAGGGTTTAAATTTATAAGCCCTTTATAGAAAAGATAACGCTTAATTTAATAAAAGGGGCCTAAATTCTATTATATTAATTAGAAAACTTATAAAGCTATATTTAAAAGAGAAAGAAAACTTTTCTAATTTTTTTAAAAGTAATAATAGCGATAATAATAATAAAAACCTATTACTACTACTACCGCTATCGGCGTAATAGATAGCAAATAATAAGCTATATAATTTATAAGCTAAAATCGAAAATATATAAAGCGATAAGCCCTTTAAATACACCCTAACTAACTATATAGCTTCTTTTAATATTAGGCTATATATATAGGTTAAACTATATTAGCGAAAAGGGTTATAAGTTTACTAGTATTATTAAATTAATCTTCGGCTATAAAAAAGCAATTTAGTAAATATTTTAATAGGTTTTTAAGTAAGGGAAGCGGTAATTATATATAAAGAAAAGCGTAAATAATAATAATAAATAGTTTATAAGTAAAAATAATATTTTTTTAATTTATAAAATAGCTATAATTAGTTAAAAATATATATATATAGAAAGTAATTTTTATATATTATAAGGCTTAAAATAATTTAATATATTTATTATATTATAACTTTTATTTTTAAAAATAATACTAACTTATAACCTATTAATTAACTTTTTTAACTATACCTTTTTTTTTTAACCTATACTTATTAAAAACTTATATTTCCTTAACTTTTTACTACTTTTAATTACCCTTATTTTAATTAGCAGCTTTAAACCTTTTTATTAATATCTTTATATAACGGAAATATCCCTTAATAGCCTTAATACGCTAATTAACCTTATTAGTATAAAAGTATAAAAAATTTATAAATTCCTTATCTATATTAAAATCGCTTATTTTAAATTAATATTAACGCTATATATACTTTTTTAGATTATTAAAATAAGCTTTAATTAAGTTAAACTTTAATAAGTATAATAGTAAATAAATTAGCCTAATACCCCTATTTTTAGCAATATTATAAATTCTTTTATTATAATACTATAAAGCGTTATTTAATATTAAAATCGATTATAAGCCTAGGTATAAATTTATTTAAAGTAAAACCTTTTCTTTAAGCTATAATAAAAAAATTTCTTTATTATATAGCCCTTATATACTATTATATTAAATAGGCTATTAATTATTATTATAGGTAATATATAGTAATAAGCGCTTTATTTAAGAAAACTTTATATTTATAATATATATCTAACTAATACCTATTTAGTTTTCCTTATACCGTCTCTTTTATTAATAGTAAACTTATTATAAAAAATAAATATATTAATAGTATATATAGCTTTTAAGATTTAAAAGAAGTAATAGCTGTAAAGGTTCTTATTATATTAGCAAGCTAATATATAGATTTTTTTATTTAATTAATTGCTTTACGTTAAGGTTTATAAGATTATTATAATTAAATAATCGATATAATAATAATTAAGAAAAAATAGCTATATTTTATTAAAATATATATCTAGCTTTTCGATTAAAAGATCTTTTAGCTTCTAAACTATATAAATCGGGTATTAATTAAGCTTAGCAACTTTATTATAAAAAAAGAAAAATTATAAACCTTTAAAGCTTATTACTTTAGCTTAATATAATTCAATAATAATAGCAAGGGTATAGCTAATATTATAATACCTGTAATAATAACCCGTTTACGGTAATATTAAATAGTAATATAATTATAGCGGAATTTAGCTTTAAGCTATCTATTAAGCGGTAATAGATTAAGATATAAATAAAACTATAATATCTATAACTCGGTCTTTATTAGGCAGTAGCCCTTTATTATAAAAAACTTTAACGGCGCGTTAGTAATATTAATAATAAGGAATTAGTTAAAATTGCTGTTAGCCTTAACCCGTTTATAAATTTTAGTATAGTAGTTAGGCCCGTGCTAAGTAACCGGGGGGGGGCATTACTTCGTATGTAAAAGACAGTAATAAGGTGGTCCGAGACCAGACTACAGATACCAACTGGTAAATCCTGCTTAAATCACTATCAATGGCACAGTCTAAAACCCCTCTCAGAGACATTTCTTTTGAGAATGACTGGCCAGGAGAGCTGAATTACAAGCCTGTAAGGCGGCCTTTATGGCCAGCAATGCACAACACTAGGTTTATGACTCCAAATTTAGCAAGGCTTGAAGTGCTGTGCCGTGTGTACACAGATGACCTACTACATGTAGGTCACCATGTGTGTTAATCGAGCCTTCAGAGTATTTAAGTTGCTTTGTACAACCTCATTCAAGCTCTCATATTCCTGACTCGATCAAAAATCGACTTCTCGTTCTATGTCGCACAGAATACATTTACACTTATCAAGAGTTTCCTTTCTTACTTTACCGAGATCATGCCTATCGTCAGTGCTGCTACCTTTAGGGCGAACATTACGTCTTATCCAGTGAGGAAACGCCTCGACGCGAACGACACTCACCCATGCAAATGTGGGCAATGGTACTTCTACTCGAGTAGATGTGGAGGCGTGTATCAGGTGTTGCCTGTTAGACGTGGTCGTTGTAGGACAGCTCGGGGCGTCAACACAGCCTACTGTCGCGGGAAGTCGACTCGCGTTTTAATTTCGGACGTCAAGGTCAATGCATATTGTCCTGCTCAGCATCCCCATGCCTGATCGATCTCGGGAAGAGGTAATTCAATTCATGCCTCAATTTATCTTCAGGCTTACTGATAAACAGGTGGAAGATTCTATTTTATATACCGCAAGAGTATGATATTAGGAACATTCGTTAAGTAGATTCTCTGCAGGACAGACAAAGGACATGAGGGATTCACTCAATTACAGCTAAGGCAATAAAGCTGATCGCTCCTGGCACACAGCAAAATCTGGCTGCTTGTGTACATATCTTGGTCTCATCTAGCATCACTTCCAAGGTTGGCCCAAGATCATTTAACAATGACCTCAAGCAACCCTAGCTCCGCAGCGTACATCTTACATGTAATTAGACTTTGTATTGTCTCTTTAAAACCTGGGGCAATTTGTAGCGGTGTCATATTTGAGGCTTTTTAGGAGGCCAGCTTCTAGGTGCTAAAATCAACAGAAAACTGATCACTACAACGGCACCTAAAACCCCGTCATGCCTATTCAACATGTAATATCTGTGACGCGGTCCGCGCTGCCGCTTTTTTAATTAATTGTGTCAGCTGCGCTGTACTAGAAGCCTCGTATGCAGGGTTGTAAAGCACTACACTGTTTATACTTAATATAGTGTAGTAGGTATAAACTCGCCCACTATACCTATTATACTAAGGGTATTTTAAAGCCCATTTTATTTCACTAATAAGCCTAATAGGTATAGTATAATAAACGAGAGTATAAAATTATTATAGACCCTATATTACGCCTTATAAGGTGCACTAATAATTAAGGTATAAGCTTTACTATACGTAATATATAAAAGCCTATCTCCGTTATATAAGCCGGAAGTTATATAACTTAATTAAAAGTAGTTAGCTATAATTAGGCCTTATTAATATAGCCCTTTCGGCCCGATAAATAGTCCGGCCGAAATATCTCCCCTAGATTAACCTATAGCTATCGCCTTTCTAGCAATAGCTTTAAGTAACTAATTAACTAGACCTAATATAAATTAATTTACCCCCCTTATTACGTATATATATAAGAAGCAAGCCGTTATAAAGTATAATATATAGTATACTATAATATATTTAAGCCTACTATATTATATTAAAGGTTTATACATTATATTATATTTATATTAAAGCCGAAATATTTATATTTATATCCCACTAATAGACCTAGTGGGTGTAGTATAATGGATTGCAACCCTACTTATATATCTTAAGAAGTATCTAGTGGCAATCTATATATTACCTTTAATAACTGCTAGGATAATAAAGGTAGTTGTAAGTACTTTAGGGTATCTCTTAAGGGGTTAGCTTTATAGTGGCGAGCTAGGCGCCTTTATATATACTTGCCTTACAGTGCCTATTTATTTAATTATAGCTGGTAGTAGATTCCTAAATCTCTTATACTTAATCTAGTTTATAGTATTATACTGGGCTTGTACTTAAGGTTAGCATGGTGTCCTTAAGAGAAAAGCATATGCTTTTCGGCTCCTAGGATTCTTATACCCTTATTTTGACGACTGATCTGTAGAAACATCGCTAAGCCAGTCCAGGGCGACCCGAGAATTCGTGGCCATTATTAGCGACACAGGGGACGCATAAGACGCACAGTGTTATGTTGCGCCCCGCGATTCCCTTTTATAGGCTACTGCCTCCCTTATATACCCAGTAATAGTCACGCTTTTAAGGCTATACCTTCCAAAAGGGTCCTTACTCCAACGGTATTGGTGTAGCCACGCCTATAGTCTTGGTGATAACATTGAATAATGAGCCAAAGGGTTCCAGCAACAAGACGCTGGAGTTACATATCATTTCCACAGGTACACATCAGTCCACGCTAGATGATTAGGCGGAGGTATAAGTAACGCAAGTCTGCAAGGGGGTGCTCTCGGCTATCCGTGACTTGAACTGGGAAATTTGCTAAGTATTTTTCAAGTCTCTTGGCCCGAGTCAAGAGGTAGTATCGTGGAGGTGAATGACCTGTGCCGGCAGGAGTGTTGTTGGTGCTAGAACCTGGCCGTCGCTAATTGCCAGCCACGGCTTCGGCCGTTGAAGTAAGGGGTCCTGGAGGTCAGGAATGAAGGGCGTGAAACATGCCCATTGCAACGTGCGAGGAGTGTGATGTCTATTTTTGTTTTTTGGTTGCTTAGTTGTCGATGATCTCTAAAACAATATACCCTCTGAAATTATTAACCTCTCCGTGTAAAGCGCCAAGATGACGGAGGCTGCAGAGCACATCATAGCCTAAGATCTTGCTAGACCTTTACTACTTGATTTAAATTCATAGTCCTAGGTGTCTGTGCCCCGAATCCGAGCCGGGCAGATCGACTAGAGCAAAGCAATTGGTTTCTTAACTATGAACAGTGAGCGGGGGAAGCCCCCTTTAATAGGCAATGAAGCGTTACAATAGTGAAGCCGCCCCTGCTCGCGATAGTCCGCCGTTGTCACTATCAGCACGATTTTTGTTGGCACCCTAGATGACAAGGGGCCAGAGCGACTTGATGTCTAGCTTGAAGTAGGATGAATAAGACTTCCCTCGAAAACAAAAGACAAAAGACCGATCAGTCTCGCCTGTTCTTCGAAGAAAGGAGATGAGTCGTCGAATCAATGCTCGGTCTGGGAGAATCACCTGAGGGCATAGAGTGCCTACTCGGTCCGGGACTTGCGCCGGCCCCCATCCCAAGGCTGCTGATGACCTTGTTGTAGACACCCTTAGCAGCTGCCAAAGCCCAGTCCCCCTCTGAGTGCCTGCTTGGCTCTGGGGGCAGTGGCAATCCAGCTGCTTTCCTGGCCGACCGTTCTTGTGCGTACTTGCTCGTGGTATAGGTGGACGGACTCGGGAGTTCTGTAAAATATCTGTCCCTTATTTCGTCCATTTTCCGGAAGACGGTTTTAGCGATGTTGTCATTATAGGAGTTCGGGTCCAGCGGTTTCTGGCTGTACAAGGTGACAGCAAGCTCACGGTCGCGGATCAGCATCATTGCCAGAGCCGACCAGTTACATTCGTCGATCAGGCGGTAGATCTCGCCGGTTGGATATGGCTTAGCTGCGGCGATCCTGATTCTTCTCTCGACGTGGTCTTGGTCCAGCATTAGTTCCTTGATAGGAGTAGCAACCGTCTGTCGATATAATTTGATATCCAGGTCCTTCTTACTCTCCTCCGCAGTTTTCTGGTGAACATCCAGCGTCTCAATCTGGCTAGATACCCAAGAGTCAAAGCCTGCCTCTTGTAGGGAGTGTCCTGTATAGTCTAGTAGTATTGATGTTGCTAAGAATCCCTGGTATCTTATAATATTGGCAAAAAGGGCGGTCCGGGAGACAAGGCCTGTGTGCAGATCCTTCCAATGTTCCGAAAGCTGCGTATCTATGCTGTTGAGATGTCCGAGTTGTCGGAGGGCACGCTGTTGTTCTGAGATGGTAGGATCAGGGCGCTGGAGCATTTCTTCGTGCTGCTTAATCGCATCTAATAGCTCTTTGTGGAAGAGAGGCGTCAGGTAGTCCAGCAGAAGTAATTGGTACCCTCCAACCCGGCCGCTCAGGATTAAACGTATCTCCTGAGCGGCTGTACCATGTGTTTTGTCACCCATCTTGTGAGTGACAGGTTTGGATGAAGGGAAAGCTGAAGAGTGCGAGAGGAATATGAAGGTGCAGATTGTGCGAGACCTGGTGTTTTGATGGGGACACGCGGCATGAAGGACGTGCCAACTGGGAAGGTCGTTTGGATTGTATGTATGGGCCCGGGCCGGCATGATGTCACCCACCTACCTAGGTACTTAGGTACCGTGGGTCGATGCGCTTCCGTACACCCAAGTGGCCCAGCGGCCCAGGGGCCCAGCAGCCCAGGGGCACACAGCGGGACAGCGGGACAGCGGGACAGCGGGACAGCGGGTTGGCGACCTAGTTCCTTCAGCGCTACTGACGAATCAAATTGCAAGTCGCCAACCAACGGATATCATCAAACTGTGCTCGAGCAACAAAAGACCAAAAATAGCCATCGCTTGCGCAATGTGCCATTTGCTTGCAGGTGGTTTGTTTTGTGCCCTTCATCATTGGCCTCCAGTATCTGGGCTCTGCTGAAGCGCCAGCGCCGTGGCTGTGCGGGCGACCCGGCCTCTGGCACCAACAACAATCCTGCCGAATGGGAGGTGTGTGTCGCAATGCCCATGTAGGCATTGTCTCTCGTTATTGACCCTCTCATTGTGGCCGGGTCGAACTCCAACCCGGCCCAAGACGGTCGTGGGATTCTTCAGTCAGGCCCTGCTACGTACCGTAGCGCCGAGATTCGAGTTTCCAATGGCCAAGAACGCAAGTGCTGGTATGCAGTTGGTGGTTTCATCAAAGATAGCTTTCTACCAACACTTTCCGGAGATTCCTTCTCGTGAAGAAAACCGCTTCGAAGATTTGAGTAATGGGAAGGACCCGAACATGTCTTAGTATCAGCATCTCCATATATAAAGAGATGACAGCTTCCTCAACCCCAGCAAACTTCGAAACTTGAACCATCATCATTTACCTCTTCTACATTGCATAACTTGCATTAGCACATCCACATCTAACGCGATCAATCGCCGAGCTTCCTGCCCTTTACAACACAAACAATATGCCTAGCGCTCCTACCATCGTTCAGACCATATCCGCAGCTCTCGCGGCTGCGGGTGTAGTAGCTGGAGCGGCCAAGTACACGGGGGTTTGGGCCATGTTCGTCGCGCGGATCAAACGTGCTATCGAGACCGGAAGCGAACAGGACATTGAAGCCGGGGCCACTGTCGCGAACGCTGCTGGGCCTCAAGCAGCTGTGGCTCTGGACCATATTGTGAGACGAGTTTCAGGAGAGCAAGAACGGAGAGTGCGTGAAATCAGGCGCAGGGTCAGCGTTTAAAGCAACACATGCGGGTGGATGGACCATCATGGGGCCAGGCCATTTCGCTCCAGCTGGACTGGAATGGGGGCGTTGTTTGTCCCTCGGTGGAGGCCCTTTGTGGTGGATAAAGGTTGGAAAGTTGGAAGGCTAAGACGTTGGGACTTAGGGTTGATGGAAGAAGAGAGTGGCACGAGGCCAAGGTTGGGGGCGTTTGTGTAAACGAGGTCACAGAAAACAAGCTAGAAGGGCGTTCGGATACCTGGGCTGGTTCCTAATACCACAATCTTTTACACTAAGTCTGTTCTAATATTTAAAGACCTGTCTTGTTGTCAGCCTCCGGAAGTCGTGCAGTAGTTCTAATATTGCATAATCGGACAAGGTTCCAAATTATGGATAGGGTATAAAAGAAGCGGTGCAAAGGTACTTAAGGAATATTATGGTGGCCAGTTCTGGCTGCATTTTCCGCCAGGGGCTTACCAATCAGAAGAAGCACCGCAAACTCGCTCACGGCTCTTAATATTATAATGCCTATAATATGGTCCACGCTACTGCTTTTATAATTTACTAGGTTAGCTGCGCCGCACTACTAGCTATATAGGTCCTAAGTAGTATCTAGTTAATAAGCTTAAAGGTACCTTTCCTACCTATTAAATAGTAATTAAGTAATTATATATATTATAGCCCCTTTATAGTATTATAATAATTAGTATTAAGTGGGGGCTAAATAATTAATTACTTAATAATAATAAAAAAGTTAAAGGTTACTAGCTTAATATTTTAATTATTTTTTACTTATAATAAATAAATTATTATTATATTTAAATATAAGTTTAAAAGAATAATAAAATTAAAATAAATAATTAAATAACTATAAAAATAATAAGTTTAAAGCCTTTAAAAAAATTAATAATAAACTAGCTATAATTAGCTTATTTAACTTTATTATTACGTTTACTTAATATAAGCTTTATAAATAATTTTTATTAAAAGGTTAATATACACTTTAATTAAATAAAATTATATTATAGCTTTCTTTAAAGTATTTAATTACTATTTATAAAAATTATTTAATACGCTATATTTATTTAAAGTATTAAGTAAATAAAAACTTATTAATTTAATAATATTATTTAAATAAAGTTATTAATTATTTTATTTTCTTAAAGTTTTTTTATTAAGTTAAAATAATAATAAATATTTAAAAAAA
>JALPVH010000288.1:0-72913 GCA_023242295.1 Diaporthe ilicicola | reverse complement strand
CCCCCCCCCCCCCCCCCCCCCCCCCCCCCCCCCCCCCCCCCCCCCCCCCCCCCCCCCCCCCCCCCCCCCCCCCCCCCCCCCCCCCCCCCCCCCCCCCCAGGGGGGAGACAATGAAGCTGTACAGCACTGTACGCTCGCGCCGCGAGAACGGGACTGTATGGGGGTGAGCTGGGTACACGATACGTCTGTATGATCTGATAGCGCTCCACCGTTTGGGTCGACCCCAGGTGCCTAGGCCCCGTTGACGACTGCTTCTAAAGAAGATCGGCAGGTCGATGGCTTCCTGTTCCCTCCTGGAAACTTGGCAGACGACTGGGCTCGAGGTCTCAAAGTTGTAAGGAGCCCTCGTACGCCCGAGAATGAAGTCATGGTGTGTCTCCCACGAAAGCTTGAGAGATAATCTGCCGCGTCCCTGGCCCGGCGCAAGACCGGTGAGCCGAAGACGATAGTTGTGAAGAACCGGTGGTGATTGGGCTTTTGCCGGTTTGCCGGTGCGCTGATGCTCGGCCTGGGCCTTTTGGGCTTGGCTAGTCGTGTTTTATTAGTGGCCTTCGCAGATACTGTGTGTACGCCCACACCTTGACTCCGGCTTGTCCCACCGCTTTTCATTGTTGACAGCTCCGGGGCGGTGAGACCAAAAATACCATAAAGTCTGGAGACACGGCATTGTAAAAGATTCCGGCGTCAACCTTGGCTTCTGGACAAGCATTTATTGGCTACAATATCGCCAGGGAATTGAAACCCATGGTTGCTGACTAAACGAAAATGACCGTAATATGTACTCTACCTTGCTGTGTAGACCAGCCGGCGTAATGAAGACTGCTGCGTTCCTGATCTCGACGTCTTGTTGTCGCCTCTTCTGCCGGCCGGTGTACATGATGCAGATATCATTGTGATCATATTTCATGTCACCTCACGCTATGTATACTGGCTTCTCCCACTGTAAACAAGTTCGCCAGAGATTGAATCAGGATCGATGTTGGTGAGATCGATTATGTACAGTGGAATCACTGCACAAAACCAAGCCGGGGAGTTGGTGTCATCCATCAAATACCACACAAGGATAGGGGACCTTGTCTCAGGCCGTATTTCGCTCGATTTATACGGCTTGCAGCCGCGGCGAGAAGGTCGTCATTGGTTTCGAGCCTGCTCCGAGCATGTGGCGGTAGGCAGGATGTGAGTCTACCACATGAGATGGGAAGACTGTTGACAGATTCGCGCCGGCACCTGCTACAAGCCATACTGCAGGATCAGGTGCACTAGGTGTGACTCGTCGACTTGAAGGCTGAAGTTGGCGAACCAAGTCGTAAGCTCCCCACCTCGCTTCGGCATCGATTCGAGGTTGACAGCGACATATCAAAGACATATCCAGGGCAAGGTGTTTGGCAGCCTCCGCGGAATGACGTAGTGTGATACAGAAATATCTGCCGAGATTTTCAGTCTTCTTCAAACCTGCATTGGATCTGGAGACCGAGCGGTGAGTAAGATTACCTGTATCCATCGAGTGCTGCTTCTCCCGTTTAGTCCTCGACCCATTCAATCACTCCCGCAAATGGCTTCGCGATGAACCGGCTTGCTGTCCTCGAGCTGAGCCGCCGGCCGCCTCCCGAGTGATTCCATTGAGAAGTGCGGTCCGGGCCAGGAAGCGCCTGGCCAACACCTCGATTGGCTGCCTGCCATTTGTGGATGACAGACTATAAAGCAGGGGTGTCCGCTTTCTAGCCCTGATAGCAAGAGCTATCGAGGATGAAGCCTTGTCTGCCTTGTCTCTTCGACGGTGAGACTCAAGTTCGACAGAGTGCGCGTGGCGAGGGTATGACGAAGATCCACTCCAGTCCGAGCACGCTGAGTTGAATGTGTCCCCAGAATACTTTGTGACTCAGAAATCGCGTCCATGTAAAATAGGTTCAGCCCACTCCCCTCGACGCTGAGCCTGGAGGATGCTTGTTTGTACGTCCATTATCGGGCATCAAGTGATGGGCAATGTGGGAAAGGCAGATATCTCGCCGGAGACAGGTTTATCCAAGAGAGCTCTACTGTAAGTGCAGGGTAAGCAATTGCAAGGAGTTTTTGGCACCATCCAAGGTATGGTCTTTCATGAAAATACCATCCAGAGAAGAACTCGGAAGTTGTCGGTTTGAGGACTCTCTGCAGTTTGGGCAAGACGAAGTGGACTCAAATGATCCAAGTGAGCAGTTTTATTTATCAGGTCATGCAGTGTGACTACATGGGTAAAAGATATATTCGGCAGCACCCGGCCTGGAGGATGAGTTCGAGGCCGGGACACAATGAAGCCTTGGAATAATAAGCAAGCGGAGCTGGTTGATCACGCGCACGGTATCAATGCACACCAAAGCCTGCGGGTCGGTCGACTGTGCCTGGTGCTCAGAGGTCCAGAATTGACAGCCTAGGTAAGTAGGTACATGTAGTCTCGTATGAACGTAAAGCTCAAAAGCTAGGTTCTTTGCTGGCTCAGGCGTTGGTCCAGTAGGCAGGAAGCTGCTTAGCATCAGGTCCGTACAGCCAGCCGGGCAGTCTAGTGGCCTCAGAGTGTGGCGCATGCGCATACGGCTTGACAGCTGTGCTTTCAATGCGAGAGAAGAAATGCAAGGTTTGGCCTGTAGTCGACCCCGAGAATTCAAGGCTACCTACTGCAACCAACGGTGCTTCTCCCACGCTCAATGAGGGACCTCAAGAGGCTCGGGGAAGCTGCTGTGACGCACGCTGGGTTGGGCTAGGATCGACTAGGGCCCTTATGAAGGAGCCCCACTACAGGCTGGGCTCCGGCAAGCCACACGACCCCAAGGCTGACATTCTGAGACGGTCTTGGCCTCTCTTTCATCCACCCACCAGAGGCCCGGGCCATACGCGTACATCTTGTGTGGGCTTCTTGATAGAGCTTGGTTCTTGCAATTTAGGAGAAGCTTGCTTCCTATAGGTTTTTGCTCATTGTTTCCACCCACGAGCCCCAGCGAAGATCAGTCTGCACCCCGTTCCCAGCCGCACTTCAGCAAAGCTGCCCCTCCTGCCAGCTTTCCATGCAGCAATCCCGTGGCTGCAGCCTGGACCCTTGACGGGTGCTGGGACGACCTTTGACACACAACTGAAGAGATGACAAGTCTGTGAAGGGAGCTCTGAGCGGCCTCGACTATGGAATCCCTCTCTGTGCCCAAGCTGGCTGCTCGATCTCGCCGATACCGTTCCTCGACCTCAGCCTCGAACCCCCCTGTCGTGACCAAGGCAGCCGAAGTGCTGCAGTCGCTCCTTGACAAGCTCTCTACCGCACTTCGAGCTCCCGAGGGCAACGACTATCCCGAGTTCCCTCCACTTATCGAGTTTGGCCGACAAGTGCACCAGCATGTCGCTGCCACCAATCCCCCGTGCCCGGTCCAAGACGACTTCCGCCATCTCGATGGCTTCCGGCACCTGCTGAACGTCCTCCGAGCCTACTCTGGCTTCTATAACCCACAGCGGCGGACCCTGGAAGAAAAGAAAGGCTTCTTCGAGCTTCTTCACATCGTCCTTGCGATATTCTCGGCCGCTTTCAGGGAACACCATGGCAATCGTCGCTATTTCAAGGCTAGGGTCGAGGGCGGGGGCTGGGAGGCATTGGAGCAGATCGTGGCCAGCGTAGGCTTGGGAGGCACCGACTCGGATGTTTGGACAAACTGTCAGCTGGTCGGAAAGCTGTTGTCTTTCTCCCTCGACGACCAGAGGCTGGATGAGCTTTGCCAGGCTGTCGCCGTGACCTCCGCTCCCGAAGGAACCAGCGAAGCCTGTGATGACGTCGCGTACCACAACGACGACGGAGGCCGAATCACTCGATTCGACGTGCCCACAATCGAGCGAGAGCTGGGGAAAATCATCACATCCACAACGGTGCTTCAAAATCCCGAGATCATGCGTGCTGTCATCGACTTTTGGGAATCTATGCCCAGGGATTCCGAGTCAACCGAGTCTCTTGCTTCGGCCATAGTCCTAGCTACCATGAAGCTAGCCAGCTCTGCTTCATTCTCCAACCTGAATGCGTTGCATGGAACTGGGGCTCTTTCTAGGTTTCTCGCCCTTTATCTTGGAGAGGAATCGAGGCTCTCAGAACACGAACGGACGGTCATTCTCGGTCTCTGCAAGTCGTTGATGCATCTCGGCGTCAACAGGCTAGCAGATGTACAGCTGCTCCTATCGAAACAAGACTCTACTGCTTCCCAGTTCTGTCTGGACATGGCAACAAGATTCAACGGACCTCCGTTTGTACAGTTCGACCTGTCTCTGCATGGGCACTCGTCCATTGAGTTGCCTTCGCTTGGGCGCTCGTTTCCTCCGCAATCGTCGGCTGGCTACACTTTCACTGCCTGGATACGAGTGGACCGGTTCGACCCAGGCTCTCACACGACCATATTCGGCGTTTTTGATGCGACTCAGACATGCTTTCTTCTGGCATACTTGGAAAAGGATACCCACAATTTCATTCTCCAGACGTCTGTAACCTCACCAAGGCCTAGCGTCCGCTTCAAGTCGGTCAAATTCAGGGAAAGTCGATGGTACCACATTGCAATCGTTCATCGACGACCGAGGACAATGACAGCGAGCAAGGCTTCGTTGTACGTCAATGGTGAATTTGCCGAGCAGATCAAGTCACAATATCCGATGCCTCCTCCCTTGAGCAATGCAAGCACGGAGAGTTTCGCATCTTTCAACTCAGTCAGCAACAAGGCACATCCTGTGCAGGCCTTCTTAGGGACGCCCCGTGATCTATCCACGAAGCTCGGTCCCGGGCTTGTCTTTTCAAAATGGTCCTTGGCGTCGTCTCATCTCTTTGAAGAAGTTCTAAGTGATGATCTACTTGCAGTCCACTATCGCCTGGGCCCTAGGTATCAAGGAAATTTTCAAGACTGTCTTGGAGGGTTCCAGACGTATGAAGCATCGGCTGCCTTGGGCTTGCGCAATGAACTGTTGCATCCAGGCAAAGAAGAAGGCTCATCAGATATTCTCAAGGCCATCCGAGACAGGGCCAGTAGCCTCGTGCCAGAACAGAAGATCCTCATGAGTACTTTGCCCACCGCCATTTTCCAACCCGAGGGCCAATTTCTCGACTCCTTCCTCTTTCGGTCTCTGTCTAGAAATGCAGCTAGTAACCTATTCCAGCTGGCGACCAAGAGCGGGACCGCTATCTCCATAAACACTGCTCTTCCATGTGTCAATGACGCCCTCGTTAGGGCTCATGGGGTCGCCGTGCTGACTGGAGATCCCGTTGTAACCACACCATACAATTTCGATGATAACCTCTGGCGGATCGGCGGGTTCACACCCGTTGCCCTTAAGCTGGTCGAGCGTGCCAAGACAGCTGAGGAATTCCTGAGATGCGTCGAGCTGATGTTCTTGTCCATCAAGAAGAGCTGGAGGAACAGTGAAGCAATGGAGCGGGACAATGGCTATGCTATCCTGGGCATGCTTCTGAGAGCCAAGCTCGGCTATGCGACCTCGGTAACCGACATACCTGGCTGGAGGCTCTTTCTGGCCCCCGAGGATCGAGACAAGCTGAGCTTTCAGCTACTCAGCTTGGTGCTAGACTTTGTTGGCTACAAGCACGCCTCACCTGTTGAGTCCTTTATAATCAACCCTCTCGCATACCGGATCCTATTGATCGACTTCGATACTTGGCGAAAGGCGGCTCCCATTACCCAAGAATCGTACTACAAGCAATTTGTCACTTTTGCTGTCAACAGCAAGTTCCACGAGTTCAACAGCCGCCGACTGCAGCGAATGCGTAAGGACCTGAGCACCCAGGATGACCAGTCTCAGTATGCTGATGGTTTAACATGCAGGGATTGTGAAAAGACTGCTCGATGCTTTGAAAGCAGAAACAATATCCGAAAATGTCATGCCTCATTTCCTGGAAGCGTTTGAGAGTCTCGTCAGATGCAACTTTAACGCCGAGGCTCACCGCACAATCGCCTTGTTCATCACTTACACGTTTCACTCCTCAGCCAACTCACAGCCACGAACCCCGAGGCCGATGTCAATGACCCCAACAAACGGTAGAGCTGGGTTGCGTCGCGCTACGGTGGATTCTGCCAATGGCGCGAATTTACCAGCCCTGACGAAAAAGCAAGTTGGTGTCAAGATCTTGGCTCTGTACACACGACTACTCTGTGACAAGGGTAACTTCACGGATATTCACAAATTTGCCCGTACGGTAACGAACAAGGTATGTAACTATTATGTCCTGTCTGGTTTCCTTGCTAATGTGCAAACACTAGTGGCTTTTGTACCTACTTGCTGAGGAAAATCCGGAAGTCATCGTGTATGGCTGCAAGATCCTCGCCAGGGTGCTCGTATCACACGGGTCAAGCTATGCGTCCAAATTTGCAAAGAAGACGGGTGGCTTCGCTATCATGTCTCACCGTCTGAAGCATTGGTGGGACATACCAACTCTGTGGCCAAT
The DNA here is from genome assembly GCA_023242295.1 of Diaporthe ilicicola. Lineage (NCBI taxonomy): Eukaryota > Fungi > Ascomycota > Sordariomycetes > Diaporthales > Diaporthaceae > Diaporthe > Diaporthe ilicicola. The sequence continues at coordinate 66,468 of JALPVH010000288.1, read as the reverse complement.
GTGTCTAAGTATCCTCTTTGGGATCGACGTGGCGAAGATCGATTTCGATCGGAGCTTTGATATGCTTAATCTTGTTGAGCTGTTTGGAGAGTGCCGGGTAACATATCCTGACGTTTTACCGGTCATAACAACGATGCTCCAGCATGGCCTGAGAGACATCTTGAAATATCAGGACGACCCAGATTCACCAGTCGGTGTCGAAAGAGGGCACTCGAGAAATCTAGGCAGCTCCGAGCCTGGATCAGTCAGACCTCGAGCACGATCGATGAACTTTGTCGATGAGCTCGGAGGCAGACGTGCGTGCCACTTCCGTCCTCATGCGCTAAGCTTTCAACTCAGCTAACAAATCGGCAGACACGCGCGGAGTGGACAAAGAGAGAGTGGCTACCCATGCCGTGGTTCTACAGACCGTTGTCCGGTTCCTGTCGAATCTCCACCAGCGATCAGTGGATTTCCGCGAATTCGCGCTCTCTTCTGACTACGTACGGCTACTTCTTTCTGCTCTGTATCCGGTGCTACTAAGCACTGATCCCGTGAGCCCGGAGACGGAGTTGAGTTCGAGAGACTCCGCGCTCACTTTCGAGGGTGGGGATGTTATTATCCGACCACTGGCGGGCTCATCGAGCCCCGCGCCAATCGTGAGAGCGTCTGTCGTTCCCTCATCAGGAGAGTCTCCCAGCCAGTCTAGAGGCACACAGCTCCGACGTGCATCCTCTTTCGTCCTTCTGACGTCGCAAGAATCACCACAAGCTGCGAAGAGCAGTGCACGGCTGGCTCATGTCATGTCTCCGAAGTTGCAAGTACAGGCACAGAAAATCAGCAACGTCGTCTTGGAAGGCTTGTTGGACCTCGTGCTTGACGTTTTCGTCGACCAATTATTGGCTCGAAAGGACTTTCCAGGCTTCAGCTTGTTCCTGAAAATACCTCCAGGCTTTCAAGAGCATCAGGCTTATTTCGAATCCTACGTCCTACGGCACGCAATCACTCGTTTGAGCGCATTGATACAGTCCGACCAAAGTATCCTGCACCAGACCAAGGTTCTTCAGAATATGTCCCGCTTTGCTACACACATCTTGGACACAATCTTTGAGGGTTGGTTCATGAATGGTGCCGAGCCTGTGACTGACTTCCTGGGAAGCATTCTGGAATATCTTGCGCGGCCCGATATATCGTCGCTGAAAAGTGTCCGGCTGTGCAGCCAGAGTGTCTCGGTCCTCAAGGGCTCAATCATTAAGCTGGTTCTGCTTCGTCTTTCTGACACCGATGACGCTCAAGTATCGGAAGAAGATAATCTGGCAGTGCTGGCTAAACTCTACTATTGGCAGATCGTCTTACTTGACTGTCTATCGGCAGACGACGAATCTATAAGTCTAATCTGGTATCAGTTGTACGGCAAGCTCATTGATGCCCGCGAGCCTGTCCGTCTAGCCGCTGCTGGAATATTGCGCATTATGCTAGTCCAAAAACCTGATGAGTGCTCACGAGTTTTTCGAGAGATTCCGATGCAGGCAGACGAATCCCAATTGACGAAAGGCTTCGCACGTTTGACCGAGGTCGATGACGGAACATTTGTCGAATGGGTCGATCAACACAGACCTTCGCTTGACGCTCTGTTCCTAGGCGGTATGTCGAAGACATGGGAGCAATATGTGAGCGCAGAGAATCAACGCACCTTAGAGACTGCCAGGTCACGACTATCCAGACGCAAAGAAAAACTGAAGCAGTGGCGGGACGAGGCGCGACAGATCGAAAACGTTCTCTTGCGACATGAGATGGCAAACAGTGCCTGGATGAAGAGCATATTCTGCACTGAGCACTCCAAGCATCAACGCCTCTCTCAAGACCAGCAAGACGATTTCGTATTCCTCGTCAGCTCCTTCGCAAAAATGGACCGAGATCTTAAACGGCCTGGCGGTGTCTTTGCAGACACCGACCGCACAATCAAATGGAAGCTTGACAGGACGGAGGGAAGGAACCGGATGCGCCTTCGCCTATTGCCAGACAACTACAAATTGGGAGAAGAGTATCAGTCCAAGCAAGCCAAGAAAAAGCCTTTGGAATCCAGGCCGTCGGACTCCATGCCTGCCGTTGCTGGCCTCAAGCTGGACACGAAACTTGGGCCCGGCACGTCCGGCACGAACACGCCTCAGGTCAGTGCGATCAACGAGGTTGGGGAAACTACTGTTCTGACGGACGATCCGGCTTCGACTGAGCAAGAGTTGGAACCAGGCGTGACGCCAGAAGAGGATTTTGAGCTCATCGAAGACCTCAATGAACCTGAGGGCGATGACTCGTTTGAGGACAAGAATAGGAAGGTCATGCGGCGACTCGAGCTTGGTGACACCGTTCAAAGTGTGTACAACATCTCACGAATCATCGGTCTCGAGGCGTGCGAAGGCATTCTCATCATCGGCAAAGAAGCGCTATACATTATGGACAACGTCTTCCGTAGCGCTGATGGAGAAATCATTAACGTCTGGCAAGCTCCACCGGACGAGCGTGATCCATATTCTCAGATCATCACGGGCAGCAAGGCCGCCGAGAAGCCTAAGGCGCAGAGGGGAAGCGAACAAGAGTCCCGCAGCTGGAGATGGCACGACGTGATTAGTATTTCCAAACGCCGCTTTCTGTTCAGGGACGTTGCCATCGAGATCTTCTTCACAGATGGCCGGAGCTACTTGATGACTGCGCTCAACCCAGGCATTCGGGACGAAGTCTTTGCCAGGCTATCCAACAAGACTCCTCACACGTCTGATCCGAAGTCGTTGCCCAACCCAGAGGATGCCTGGAGATTGGAAGGCATCAAGGTTTTTGATGAGGCTCCTCAATCCTTTGGCTCCAAATTTGGTAGTATCTTCAACGCTTCACCTTGGACGCCAATAATGAGGAAGTGGCAGAAGGGAGAGATATCCAATTTCCACTACTTGATGCTCGTGAACACAATGGCGGGGCGAACGTTCAACGACTTGACGCAATATCCGGTCTTCCCTTGGGTCCTGGCAGATTATACGAGTGAGGAACTCGACCTCACAAATCCAGCCAGCTTCCGTGATCTTTCAAAGCCAATGGGTGCGCAGACTATTGCTCGCCAGACCGACTATATGATGAGGTACAGCAACTTGATGGAGGTCGGAGAAGTTCCTTTTCACTATGGAACCCACTACTCTTCCGCCATGGCAGTAGCGTCCTACCTGATCCGGCTGCCTCCATTTGTACAGTCATATATCCTGCTCCAAGGTGGCACTTTCGACCATCCGGACCGTCTATTCTACTCCATCGAGGGCGCATGGAAATCGTCCTCCAGAGACAATGGAACTGACGTACGGGAACTCATTCCTGAGTTCTTCTACTTGCCTGACTTCCTCACGAATACGAATGGCTACGATTTTGGTCACCGACAAGGCAATGCTGGAAAGGTTGATCATGTCATTTTGCCGCCTTGGGCCAAAGGAGATCCAAAGATATTCATCCAGAAGAACCGAGAAGCTCTTGAGAGCCCGTACGTGACAGAAAACCTCAATCATTGGATCGACTTGGTTTTTGGCCATAAGCAGAGGGGTGAGGCTGCTGTGGAAAACTTGAACGTGTTCCATCATCTGTCCTATCATGGCGCTATTGATCTCGACAGCCTGGTCGACAAAAACGAGCGAGCCATCACCACCAATATCATCCATAATTTCGGGCAAACGCCACACCAGGTCTTCACCAAGCCTCACCCAGCTCGAGAATACGTGCATGTGCCGACCAGAAGGCTTGACACTGGTGTGCAGTCGCTGACTAGGGTCAATTACCCGCTGCTTGAGAGCCACGAACGGGTCGCGTCCCTCATTTATGCTCCAAAACTCGACCGACTCCTGTGCGCATCGCCCTTCCGCCTCAACATGCCACCGCACTTTGACAAATTTCTCGAGTGGGGCTTTGCGGATAACAGCATTCGATTTTTCCTCAGCGACAACCGGAAACCCGTCGGGCTTCTCGAGAATCTCCACCAGGGCCAAATATCCTGTGTCGCTTTTGCCGATTCCAAGACGCTCATCACCGCCGGCGATGACAGTGTGATATCCGTGTTCTCCATCAAATCTTCGTCGAACAAGAATGTCGAGCTTTTCCCCAGAATGTCCTTGTTCGGCCACAAGACACCAGTGAACGTGATTGCCGTCTCGAAATCTTTCAGTACATTCCTCACGGTATCCCAAGACGGGGCTGCCTTCTTGTGGGACCTCAACCGCCTCGACTTCATTCGGAAGCTTCCGGTCTCTCGCCCAGTCGAATGTGCCCGTATTAACGACGTATCGGGGGAGATCATGCTGTGCTGCGGGCCCAGCGTGCTCCTCTTCACGCTCAATGGGGAGCCTATCCTCGAGCAGAACGTCTGTGGCGGCACGAATGAAGCCCACGACGACTATGTGCACTCATGCGCCTTCTATGAGGGTAACAGCAGCGAGTGGCTCGAGAACTTCCTCGTGTTCACAGGCCACAGGAGGGGCAGGGTCAATGTCTGGAAGAAGACGGTGCGAAGAGGCGACGGCAAGTGGGTGCTGGAGCTGCTCAGGAGGTTGGATCACATGGACAACAAGAGCGAGACGGGTGCGAACATAGATGCGCCGATCACATGCATCACGCCGATGCCTCAGATGGTGTACACGGGAGATGAAGATGGGCGAGTGGTAAGTTCTCTTGCAATACAGCAGACTACAGTGAACTCTGACTAAGATGAGCGCCATTTTCAGTATGAATGGAATCTCGTGCAACGGGAACGTTAGTGGCGTGCTTCGTCGGGGTCGTCGGGGTCAGTCAAAAGCGTGTGGATATAGAGCGATGTAGTGTTTGGGCTCGGCATGGCGGGAGGCGCTGTTTGGCATATAGCTGCGGTGTCTGAATCTTGTTGATATAAAAGTTCCCATGGAATTGGATCGGCATGCGCAGGTTTTGGTCTTATGGGTTAGAGAGTATTGCCGCGATGATTGTGACTGGGTATATAGATGCATTAAATTAGGGTAAGTACCTACATATGGATTCAGTCAAGGAACCAAATGTGGTCTTAACGAGATCTAGAAACCAATCCCCCTCCTCAGCACCCGGGAGAGAAACAAGGCTCCATTTTTTTTGGGCATGACTATCTTCATTGGCAACTCCTTGCCATCATCTATGAAACTGCCTCGACCTCTTGAGACAACTTAATTCCTATCTGGACCACTGAGTAGGGACTGGGCGCTGCGACTACGCTGCAAGGTCTGATCTGAGCATATGCCCTCGGAAGCACTCATCCGGCCGGGAAGTTCTGCTGCACCCCTTTGGATATCGAGGAAACAACTAGAACGGGACTGATAACTCAGTCAAGTAGGTGGGAGAGATAACAGAGCCTTCGGAGCCTCTGCACCGGTTGTAGAATGTGCAAAAAGAGTTCATGAGAGTAGTCAAAGGCTTCTTGCTCGGAGGCAGTCGATGAGGAGATGGCAGTGCCTTGTTCGCTCCTCAAATGCGTCTGACTTCCCCTTTCCCATGTGCCTGTGTTTCTGAGTGCTGGTCAGGCATAATTCAACGATGCTAATCGCGAGAACATTCCCTGCCTCCACCACCACCTCAGCCTTTGTGACTTGCTCCGGTCGCCACTTTGCAGACCGGTTCAGGATTTCGAGGTGCTTTACCCGAATTCATTCATGCTCTGTCTGTCATGAGCTGGACGCCAGTCGTCATCACAGGTAGGCCGTACTCTTGCTAACCTGACGGCTGCCGTACTGCAAGATTTTGTGGCCTTCATCAAGCTAGCTTTCTAGCAAATCGCACCGACAGAGGATAGTCGTTCTTTTTGATTTCTTTTGTTGATCCTCAGATATCCCAAACGCCACACCCTATGTACATCCACTTGGCATGAGACACACCGCGAGTCTTCTCCCTCCTCACGTGGCTCGTCCAAGTAGTTCGGTGTATCCGAAGCATCGCCTCTCTATGCCTCGACACTTTCTGGTATCCTCACTCTGAGTCGTCATCGTAGCCACTCAGTGTCTTTCTGGGACCGGCAGGGACTGTTCACGGCATCAGTATAGGCCTGGGAAGGCAGACCACGGGGGTGGTTCGTACTGGGGTAGGTTGTGGGTATAGGCTTCGCGTCGTAGTCCCCGAGGGCATATCTGATAGGGGGCACGACGGCCAGGGTGACGGGGCCGAGGGCACCGATCACGCAGGACCAGAAGAGGGCGGGGCGCTCGCGCGACGACCAGCGCCAGTACCGGAGGGGCGTTTGCCAGAAGAGGGGAGCTCGACCGGACATTTTGGCTCCTGTCGGAGGATGTTAGGGAACAACAGGCGTGTGGAAGTCGATGGAGGTCTGCAGACACCTACTTGTGCGCTTGGGGTTTGGAGGTTGAGGCGTGGCTTTTGGGACTTGATTGCTTCCTCCGAGAGCTCTCTCCGTATGGGGGGTTCTCTCTCTCAGTGAAGTCAGAGGTCAGTCCGGTTAGCCCATGCACAATTGGTCAATCGGGATTATGTAAGGCCCTGACTGCTTTCCCGCCTGTACTGTGGTATCTACCAAGGACCCCTGTTACTGCTGTCGCAAGAAGCCACGCTTTGGGGGGGGGGGGCAGGGGTCGCGCAGGCCCCACGAGTCTTGGCAAATGGGCGACGTATCCAGAGCTCTTGCTGTAGGTAGTTCCAGCCTGTCCGTCGACTTTCTGGGGGATGTCAAGGCCAGCATTGCGACAACTTCATTCTTTCCCCTCACCAACAGTTGAACCCGACAAATTGGTAGCTGCCACATGAAAACTACGGCTCGGCTGTCATCTTCAAACTTTCCCCTTTTCCTTGCGCAAGTAGGCGCCTGTTGTTGTTAAAGATGAAGTTCTTCCTTTCTTTTCTTCTGCTGGCGCTGGCAGCTATTACGCAAGCTGCAAGCGCCACGGGCGATCGCCTTCTGAGCATCTGGGAGGATGTCGAAGACAAGAAGCTTTACTCCAAGTTCGTAGGAGACTTGGAGAGTACGCTGCCACTCAAACAACCCTCTGATGGCCTCACAATGGTTAACTCGATTGCACTTGCACAGGGCGAGGCTTCAAAATCAGCCATGCGACTCCCAAACAGGAGGACCTGAGGTTGGACCACCTGGGCGAGAAGACCTATGACCACCTCGTCATCTTCCCAACCAAGTCAAAGGGTGAGCCGGCATAATCCAAAGACCGCGGGAACGCCAGGACATTCATGCTGACAAGAGCAATGTCTCAGGACTTGGCCCAAACCTGACTGCCCAGAAGATCCTCGACTTCCTCAACGCTGGCGGCAACGTCCTGCTTGCTCTGAGCTCCACGCAGCCCGTCCCCACCGCCCTGAACGCTCTCCTTCTCGAGCTGGACATCCACATCCCCGCTGAGCGAACCGGCCTGGTGGTTGACCACTTCAACTACGATGCGAACTCTGCTGGCGACCTCCACGATGTCATCCTTATGCCCACCCCTGGCGACTATCGAGACGACACCAAGAACTACTTCGGCAGCGGCGGCAAGAAGGATTTGCTCGCCTTCCCTCGCGGTCTCGGCCACTCCCTGGGCAACGGTCCTCTCCTGACACCCATCCTCAGGGCGCCCCGGACAGCCTACATCTACAACCAAAAGGAACAGGCCGAGGTTGTAGACGAGGTCTTTGCTGCCGGCGAGCAGCTCTCGCTCGTTTCCGCCTTCCAGTCCCGAAACTCTGCCCGCTTCACCGTCGTGGGCTCTGCTGAGATGTTCCAGGACAAGTGGTTCGACGCAAAGGTCAAGCTCCCAGGCAGCAAGGAGGCAGTCACGGCTTGGAACGAGCAGTTTGCCCGACGCGTCAGTGGCTGGACATTCCACGAGATCGGACACCTGCGCGTGAACCACGTCGAGCACCACCTGGCTGAGGAGGGACCCCTAGCCAACGTCTCCAACCCTTCCATCTACCGTGTCAACAACAATGTTGTATGTAGTCACCCACCCACCAGGGCTTCAGTAACCTGAGCGGCTAACACATTCCAATTCTAGACATACGAGATCTCCATCTCGGAATGGGTCTGGGACAGGTGGTGGGATTTCATGGTGCCCGAGGGCGATGAGCTGCAGCTTGAGTTCAGCATGCTGTCTCCCCTCCACCGCATCCCCATCAAGAAGATGAAGCGTGCTTCCACCGAAACCGAGGGCATCTACCGCGTGACATTCAGGGTCCCTGACCACCACGGCGTCTACAACTTCATGACCAACTACAAGCGGCCGTTCCTGTCCAACATCGAGGAGAAGCGCAGCGTGACCGTCCGCCACATGGCCCACGACGAGTACCCCTACAGCCACGAGATTCCTGCTGCCTGGCCTTACCTCACCAGCATCGGCGTCACCTGCGTGGGCTGGTTGGCCTTTGTAGCTGTGTGGATGTTTAACAAGCCCGTACAGCAGGCCGGCGAGGCGAAGAAGAAGCAGTAGATCCGACGGGCCTCGAGGAGGGGGACATTGGGCAACCGAGATGATGGTTGATGATTTCCAGCCATAGCAGTACGTGGCAGTTTTGCGATCTGGGGTGCCTGGATCTGGAAGAAATGGGTCTGGCATCGCCCTGTGTATGCATGTACGATACCTTGGGAGAAAAGGTCCCAATTGAGATGGGCCCAGGTTCACAAAAAGTCTACAGGGTCAATGAACGAGCATTATGATTTTGAGTCGGCGCCACTCGTATGAATGAGCTTGGATATTCCGAAAATGTCCTTTGATAGCGTGCTTATATCTGACACCTTCCGTCGCTATCAGTAACCATTCCCATTCTAAGGAGGTCCTTGCCGTGGACTTTTCCATATCGGCATCATGACCGAACCGAACCCTGCCCAATTCTAAGTCGTTCATCTTCACTCCCCCAAAGTAAACAGAAAGTAGACTGTCTTGCACGCCTCCGTTGCATCCGCGATCACGATCAAGTCCCGCTTGACCACAGGCCAATTGAGCTCCGGCTAGTTCAAAGAACCCCGTGAAAGAGCCAAGTTCACCCAATCCTTACGTTGTCGCTTAGCGCAGTGGAAAGATGGATGAATCCAAAACGACCACAGCGCAGGCGGGTATCCTGTAGATGTGTGTGACGTGCAACTGTGTAAACGGGTGAGGGGGGGGGGTTGAAAAAGAAGCTCCATATGCCCTCAGATTAGCTCTCTTGGGTTCTCAACGACAACCGTCGCCAGGGGGCCCCCCAAAAGGGAGGCCAATGGCTTCTGCTGCCTGCAAATTTGGCTTTTTGGACCTTGAAGTCATCACTGGGCGGAGATTTTAAACGAACTTGACTCCCACCAGAGCCAACCGCTTGGAAGGCATCTTCCGATCTGCGAACACGTCCTCCCATTGGAGAAAAAGAGAGACGCTCGCCGTGTCCGATTGAAAACTATATTTTTTTTAAACCGTCACCGGCGGCCGCCAAGAGAATTGGAGCACATGCCTCTGGTCAGTTGCTGGTTTGTCGTCATGGCGGCAGAGACGTCGATCCAAAGGGGAGGGGGTGGAGGAGGAAGGCGGGATGACAGGCAAGAGAGGAAGGACGGGGGCGAGACAAGATGTCAATTTCCATGTGTTTTTGTATGTCTGCTCAGATCTCTGTTCTTTGTGGACTGTGTCATGTCGCATCGGCAAGCATGAGAGCAAAGGCCGAGGATCAACAAAGTGGGAAAGCTCATCCCAGGGTGGTTTGTCTTCATGGCAGGCTTGAGGTGGGTCCCCACTTGGGCACTACCTAGGTACCTAGGTACATATGTAGGCCGTGGAGGATGGAGAGGAGATCGGGGACGCAGTAAATGTGGCCGCGTAAGAGCGAGTGGCTTCTATGCCGCTGGACAGGTCCAAGTCGAGAGGAGGCCCTACCTTTTGCAAACCACGGTCGTTGGAGTGTGTATGTTGTGCACGGTCTGCCCCTGTGGGTGAGTTGCTTCCTGTTCCATGATGCCGCTGGTCTGGACTTCGCATGAGCTGTGTATACGGGCGTACGTGAAGTTGAGCGAAGAATGTTCCCAGTAGCATCAGCAGGTCCATAGACATAGGCCGCCAGCCCAAGATCCGTTAGCCGCCGTCATAAGATCTGCCATCTATCTTGTCCAGGTGACATGGAATCCTCGCTGCTCGGCCTGAATCGATGCAATGGGGTTCATATTCAGGACCACTGCAGGCAGCCGTGCGATGCTTAGTTAGTGTCATGATGATTACAGGCCGTCAGAGTAGGAGCGGGGAGTTGAGAGAGCGCGATGTCAGAAGAGCAGCATCGGGAAATGTTCAGAGGTGCCAGCGAGATGAAGGGCTTAAAAAATGGAAGGTGTGGGATGGCTGAGATTGTTCAGACTACTTGACGCGTTAGCAGGCGCGCCCGCGGCAGAGGACGTCCAGGCGTGCTCAAGGCTGAGGGACGGTGGCGCTAACAGGGGCCCATCCATCCGCTGCACAACAGGCTGCTTTCCGACTCGCTAGCCATTGTTTGCTCCACAGCAGCTTTGCAAGGCTGAGATGTAGTGGGTAGAATGCGATTGCCATCCTTCATACGTTCAACACTCCAACCCACACGCCCTGCTCATCCTGATAGCATCTACTCCTGCAGTTTCACCTCCCCTTGATCCGTGGATCCCAGAAGCGAACTCTCAAGATGGTATGGACATCCCCCACTCGATCCTCTCGCAAGAATGCTGGCCCAGATCGACAGAAACCCCCCCGGAACTAATCAGACCCCTTCTCTCTCTCCCCCCAACAGGCGCGAAACTCAGAAAAGGCCCAGTCGATGCTGTTCCGCTTCCGCGAGGCCCAGGCCGCGGACCTGGGTATCATCGACGCGGGTCGGACGCGGCGGCCCAAGCTCATCACGGAGCAGGACTCGATCCCCAACTGCGAGAAGTGGCGCGGCCAGGTGCTCAAGGAGATCAGCCGCAAGGTGTCGCGCGTGCAGGACCCGGCCCTCAGCGACTACCAGATCCGCGACGTCAACGACGAGATCAACAAGCTCATGCGCGAGAAGCACATGTGGGAGGTGCAGATCCGGAACCTGGGCGGGCCGAATTACATGCGCGGCGGGGGCGGCGGGGGCAAGACGTACGACGAGCAGGGGAGGGAGGTACCGGGCGTCGGCAACAAGGGCTACAAGTACTTTGGTCGCGCCAGGGAGCTCCCCGGCGTCAAGGAGCTGTTCGAAGCCGCCGCCAAGGCGAGGTCCGACGCGAGGGAGGACGGCGGCAGGCCGCTCGAGGCCAGGGACGACCTGCGCAAGGCCGTCGACGCCGCGTACTACGGCTACGCCCCGGGCGAGGAGGACGACGAGCTGCTGGCGTACGAGCAGGCCAAGGAGGCCGCGGCGTTTGCGAACCTGACCAAGACGGGCAAGAAGGACGTGCCGCCCAACTGGGAGCCGCTGCCCGGGGACGCCGGCGACGGTAAGGCCTGGGAGCTTCCCACCGTCGAGGAGGTGCAGGAGGAGCTGATAGATCGCAGGCGGAAGAAGCTGCTCGATCAGTTTTGATGACGACTGGAAGACTTTGTTTCTCCTCTACGCTTTGCATCTCACGGCGTCGGTGGTCCTGAGGGTTGATCAATTTCTAAATGCCATTTCCAATTCCAATGCTAACATATACCCCATTCTGGGTCATAGATCAGTCGTGTACCAAACGCCGTGCCTGTCCCAAATGTCCAAAGCGCGCGCAAAATATCTAGAACTTGGGGTGGATTCTAAAGTTCGCGCAGCGAATTCCCTTCCGCCGCCCTACACACAGTACCTAGCACTTGCCCTTCCAGTTCTCCTTGATCCAACCCGCCACCATGTCTGTGAAGGGGGCTTCATCCCACAGCTGGACGCTTGTCTGATTGTAGTCAGCACCACTGAATTTCAGAGCCATGATGACCCAGGGCGTTATGAAGTCTGTGAACACCAGATCAACGGCCTCTGGTTCGCCTTCATTCGGCATGCCAATCTCAGCCTGGATGCAGTTGGGCTGTTTGTGGAAGTTGATGGGAGCGTGAACAGCATCATCTCCGTCAGTCCCAATGTCGTCCTTGGTGGTGTATCCACTGACGAGGTCCGGTTCATCGTTCGTGTCGCTCAGCCGCCTCTGGTCATCGCTTTGAAGCATAGGTCTCACAGGGGGCTGTGTTGGATAGATGATGTCCCCGGTGATGTGCCACTGCTCAGGCGGGCCCATCATCCTGGCATCAAAAACGGGCTGATCAAGAATTTGACCCTCGCTGTTCAACAACGGCATTACCTTCTTCGCGGCGCTGTAAGGCACCTCGGGGATGTAGGCCATCTTGCTTTGAAACGGGGAGACGATATAGGTGGTATCAAGGGTGAAAGGGCCCTTGAAGATGTCGAAACGGATGGCGCCGGTATTGATGATCGCAAGCCTCGGGATGTCCTTTCGCGACTCATTGGCAATGACAGCAGGAAGCACCTGCTGATCGAGCCAAGTGAATACGCTGTCGTTGCTCGGATACTTCGTCCTCGCCATCCAGTAATCCTGGGGCGCACAGCCAAACTTCTGGTCCAAGTCCATGGCTGTCCGAGCCTTGGCAATGGCCTTGCTAACGTTGCGGCCATGCTCGGTAGGAAAGGTAGACTCGTTGAGCCCGGTATGATGATAGAGCCCCAGCAAGTTGTTGTCGATATACCTCCTGTTAAAAGACACGGCCGTCGTCTCGACGTCCTCTGACTTCTTCGCAATCCCGTCAATGGACACCCACCCGATGGTCTCAAAGTACCTCCCACTCGCGATTCCAAAGGTCTTGGCATCCAAGCTGATGGCGTCACGCACATGGGCGTGGCCGGCGAAGAAGGCGAGGGGTGTGAACCAGTTTTGCTTCCTGATCTCGTTGTATATCTGCTTGATCTCGTCCATTCGCAGGCCGATGTGTCCAATCACCACGAAGACGTCAGGTTTTTCTCTTATAGCCATCTGGAACCACTCTTCCTTGATTGTCTTGGAGACGGGCTGTACAATGGTGTTGTTGGCGTTGCCCGTGAAGTCGAATAGGAAGCCGAAAGCAACGACATTGAGCTTCTGGTTCTTGGTCTGAAACTTCTTGTACCTCGGTGCCATGGGCACAGCCTCGCCGGTCTTGGGATCAATGTAATCCAGGTTGGAGGCCAGGTAGTTGTCCTTGAAGTTGGGCACGGTCTGGTTCCACTCGCGGGTGGCGGTATCATCCAAGTAAAGCTCGTGGTTGCCGGTGCATATGATGTCGATATGCTGCTCCTTGAATATGTCATAAGTGTACTGGCCCTTGGGCCGGGAGGCGTCGTACAGGCCGTTGCCCTCGACCCGGTCGCCAGTATCGACGACGAGCAGGTCGACGCCCTGCTCGTCGGCCCTTGTGCGCATGTGATGTGCGAAGGAGACATAGTCGCCCCAGTCGGCCGAGTACTGGGACTCTTGCAGATGGCCGCCGTGCCAGCCGTGGGTGTCTGTTGTGTGGAGGAAGTTGAGCTGTGCCCACTGGAGATCGCGCATGGGGGCGGCGACGGGCTCCGCAGCGCTGGGCTGCATGGCTTGGGCGGCAGCTGCGAGCAGGCCGCCGGCCAGGAGGGTTTTGGAAGTCATGTTGCACGTCGGCAGCTGCAGGCCGCTATGGGTTGCAGCACTCGGCTCTGGTCTGTTGGACAGAGCAATGTTTGGGGTTTGAAGATCCGGGGGAAATCTGTGTGTCACAGTAGATATGCTCTGCTCTCAAAGCAGGTGTCAGGTCATACATGGTCCAATGCGCACAGTAAGTAGAGGTTGCAGCAGCAGCAGCAGCAGCAGGCATGAATCAGTCAAAGCTTGCGGCAGAGCTTCACCTGCAGGGAGCTTCTTGGCCAGGAGCTGTTGGTAACAGGAGGCCAGTCAGGCGAAGCTGCTGGTGGTGGTGGTGGTGGTGAAGCATGGACCGCGGCAGAGGCAGCACGGGGGCTGGATGACGCATGCAGGATCCATGCCTGGGCACCTCTTTAGTCTGTTAGCTTGCCCCGCCAGCCAGCCTGCCAGCCTGCCAGCGCGCCGGATAAGAGCTCCTGGAGGGCGTGTGATTGTGACCCGCAATTTGAATCCATGCAGGTACATGTAGCATGTACCCCCTTGCTGAGGAGATCAAGAGGAGGAGGACCCTTGCTGCGTGCGGCCAGGCTGCCAGGGTCGTCCCGTCGCACGAAATGCCAGGTCGGGAAACGGCCGTTCCCCGACGGTCCACCGCCGCACCCAGCCGTAGTAGTCTAGACTAGTCGGTCTGGCTTGCTGTCCATGTGTCTACTGTTAGTGTCTTTATGAATGCACTCCGTACAGTAGTTTGTCCCAGCCATGCAGCTGCCACGCCATGCTGGCCACGCAGTCAATCGTCTTTTGCCCGTCGCTTTCTCGAAGAAGCAAGCACACCTCGGCTTGTCCCCTGTTCATTCATCCAGCCCGCCAGCCCGCCCGTTCAGCTATCCAAAACCAACAACCCCTGGCCCTAAGCCCATCCCAATTGTCGTTAGGAGAAATTGGCGTGATGGACCCTTGATGTAATAATAAGGGTCCTGCTGCGGTCCGGGGTAGGCAGGAGCTCCTGCTTCCCGACTGCAGATTCTCCTAGTGTAACAAATGCACTTCTTTTTTGCCACCCAGCACTCGCAAGACCCTTATAACCTTGGACAATCTAGATTCTACGTAGACCTTTTCGACTTACCATCAGGCCTCGGCGCGGTTTTCCCCATTCTGCCATGCCAAAAAGGCACTTTGGCCTATATTTCAGTAACAATCCGATCTACCTGTCCCTCTCCCCGCAACCCCCCCCCCCTGCCTCTCGATCTCACAGCTCCTGGCCGATCTCTGCCCCTCACACCCTCCGTTGCTTGACCGTGGCCTTTGATCCCTCTGTTCACAAAGCTTCACAAAACTGGGTAGACTAGCCAATGCTTGGTCCCTCCACAAGCCCCATCATTCCCAAACTCGTCCCCGAGCCCGTGGGGTGCGTGTGCCTTGGACTTGGACCAAGGCCAGTCAGTGGGGCGGTGGTTCGAGCCCGGAGCCGCACCAATCGTTCGTGAATCACATTTATTTATGTCTTCATTCCCTCTGCCCATACGTGCCGCTGTTCCACCACCGCAGCCAGAAGAAAACCACGAAAAAGGACAAGAAGCACAGGCCGGGCTGTCACCGGCCGAGCTGTCACCGGCACCTGCCGAATCTCAGCCGTTACCACCCATCGACGAGGAGGGGACCGCCCCTCTCTCTGCTCGCCAAGCCGCCGTCGAGATTGTCACAGCAAACGTTGCGAGATGGGTTCACGCCACCTCGGGCCTACAGCCCGCCGAAAACCACCAGTTCTGGGTCAACGACCCAAACATAGCAGAGAACCTATTCACCGTCAGTCATGCACCTGAATCCCCAGACTGTCCTTTTCCCAAACCACTCCCTCAGATCACAACAATTTGTCCCCTCTCTTCCAAACAAGTTCTGCTTTTAGTGACCCTTTCAAACAGATCCACCGCAGCACCAAGCACCTGCTAGACTTTACCAGCTCAATGATAGGCAATAATGAGTCCTTCATGGGCCACCGGCCCGTCCCGGTCATGAGCGACGGCGACGTTCTCTTCATGACGCAGCTGTCGAGCGACATCTCCCGCGGCGTCGGCAGCATCTCGGCGATCCGGCACCACGGGTTGCGCGCTGCCAAGAAGCGCAAGTCCCGGCCCGAGGGGGCCCATCACCAACGCGAGGACAGCTCCAAGCGCATACACTCCAGTTCGAGATCCCACCACCGCCGTCCACACCACCCGCACAGGGCGGCGGGCGCGGGCGAGGCCGGCAGCAGTGCGGTGGACCCCGAGGCCGTCGATGACGGAGCCGGAGGCGTCTTGTCCTGCTGGAAGTGCGGGCGGACTGACACCCCTCAGTGGCGCAAGGGCTCCGACGGGGAGGTGCTCTGTAACGCATGCGGTCTGGTCTATGCGAAGCAGAGAAGGAAGGGCAAGGGCAAGGCTACGCACCATTCGCTCTCAGAACCCTCGTGAAACCCCAGAGATGTTAGAGCTCTATCGCTGACAAGCCCCGAGAGCTTCAAGAAATCAGGCTACTGCGAGTCTGGCGAAGGTGGTGAGGAGGGCACAAAACCGCAGCCTCCCCCCCCCCCCCCAAAAAAAAAAAACGCCATTCCAGAGACGCCACGAAACCCGACACCGATTGCAGAGGACAATGACGATGTGCATGTCTGTTCTTGCATGGTCGTCTTGCAAGACAGTCGGCTGGGAAAAGCCACAATGGTACTACGGCACAAAAGTAATTACAGACCAGTGAGAGGGAAACAAAGGGGGTAACACCGATCTGGAGTTCCAAAAATCTCCCTGTAGTATACAGGCGTTTCCTAGGAGTTGAATGCTGGCTCGGACATGGGTTGCTATGTAAATATGGCCATACTTCATATCGCGCTAGACATATCCCATATACCCGCTACAAGCAATTAGAGTAGCTCCTCAATCTAGTCGCAACCATTCGTGCAAGGCAAATTCAAAGGTCAGATCTCGGCCAATTTATCCTGACATATACTTTCATTGCCCACTACGAAAAGTAGGTCGATCCAACGACACCAAATACAGCTGGACGGCTTAAAACTCGCTCCCTCCCCGCATTTGTCTTCGAGAGGATGGTGTTTGATAAAACGACTGAGCTCATGTTTTTGAATTGTCTTATTATCTCTGCTACCATGGACCATCAATAATCGCAGTCGTGGGTAGGCTCTGACATGTTCTAACGCTGTTTTCCAACCCTGCCTTGTTATAATTCATGTCGTAGCGGCCAGGTCTTTAATAATTGAGGTATCCTCCATTTAGCACCTAACGCATCATCTTATTAAGACATGTTTCCTTGAAGTCTTGGTCAGACTGCGAATAAGAGACAATCACAGTAATCCTTACACAAATGCGGCCGCATCGCCACCCGCTCCCTGGCGTCTGCGGCTGCTGAGGAAGAGGTCCACCATGGCCTTGCTGCCCCTGAATTGGAACTTGTTATTGGGAGACTGTTTCTGCGTATCATCGTCATGGGGCATTTGGTTCTCCTTCTCCGCTAGCTGGCTGCTCAGATGGTTGCCGATAGAACCAAACTGCCGCTCAAAGGCACCAGTAAAAGCTGGACTGGATGCCACCGACGCGGAATTCAGCGCCAGCTTGCTTGCTGATTTCCTCATCAACCGAATCGTGGAAGATACCGGAGGCTGTGGTGAGCTCGTTTGTGTTTCTCTTGTTCTGCTGGTGCTCTTGAGGCCGGCAAGAGACTTGGATTGTCTGACTCCATGTCCTCGAACGGGTGTATGTGGCTGAAGAGCGGCCTTATTATATCGACTCGATCTTCTCGTCTCTAAGGGTGACTCGTGTTGTCCCGCTTTGGAAACGTTGTATGAGGCGCCATTGTCATTGAACGGTGCCAAGGTATTGCATTTCATAGGGATATGCACTTCATCTATCTGTAAATCGGCTGCAGGTGGCGTTGTAACCCGCATGACTGAGCGCTGTTGAGGACTTAGTTTGACAATATTTGAGTCAATGGCACTCAGAGGTGTCGTCGAACTAGTTGGCATACGGACAGGTGGCTTTGCGTTGTCCTCGTCTTCCTCGCAGCTACCGGTCTGGGCAGCCTCTCGGACATGCCCGTGGCCAAGCGACCTGGGCATTGTAGGGATCCTGTATTCGATCTCTGGGGACTGCCCGCTCACTCTCGTTGGCGATTGCTCCAGCTTTGCCACGTCAGAAGAAAGCCATATCTTCCATCCTACTGAGCTTGCTGTTGAGACGTCCCGCTCTCCTGTTGGCCGATAAGTTGCAGCATCTTGGAAGACGCTTGTCTCCTCTCTCGAGTCCACTGTGTGAGGATGTTGTACAGTAGAGAATGCTTGCTTCGTTTCCATCTTGTGGATGAGCGTATCTGAAGAATAATTGCTCTCAGAGTAGGCTGCCTTGACAAGCGTATCAGAGTTCTCCACGGGTGACCCCGCTGACTCTTGAGAGGGAGCCTGTCCTCTATCGACCCGCATGGCTTCCTGGAGCGATCGTCTGAACGGGCTCGTGGTGCGGAACAAATGAAAGGTTGGGCTCCCAAAGAACGCGGAACCTCTGTCTGTGATGGCTTTCGCAGCAGCGGTCCCTGCTCCTTTTGGAGCGAGGTGGATCGGAGGAGACAGAGTCCGGTGATCATCCACGACACCTTGTGTGGTATTTTTGTCAAGAAGTGTTGCACATCCAGAATCGGGTCGCGCAACATCGGAATTGTCCTCTTCTTGGCAGCCTGAGGTAGAGAGTTGTTGTCGAAGCGGGCGCGCCTGAATAGAAGCCATTGCGTCGCTGCTGCTGCTTCCAATGCTGCTTGAAGGTGATAGTGTGCGGAAAGGATCTGAGCCATCGCTTGACTTGCGCTGCTGCTGCACAATTCCAGCGAGCTGCTGGGTCTCGTTCATTTTTTTCATCAGAGCTGAGTACACGCGTTGGCTATCCACTGTGGCTCCGGGCGGCAAGCGCTGGAGAGCCACAGGAGGAGCCAACTCTTCTTGAGATGTAATCGTCTGGAGCCCGATTACCGGACGAGACGACGATTGTGAGTGATCTTGAATACCTTGTTCGTTGATTATGGAGAGCCGCTGCTTCTCCCACTCTGTAGTCTCTTGCGGGCGATGGGCGATGACGGTGTTAGTTTCAGTGCTGGCCCAACTCGTCACACGAGATCTTTCATCCGTTGTCTGCCCGGCTGCACTTTTGCAGCTATCTATACTTCCCCGTCGAGAATGCAAGCGTTCGTGAGACGGCACTGCGTGCAGAGAAGGGATGTGAGTCGAAACCTTCGACAGAGAGCTTCGCTCACGGTGGTGGTCGTGTTCATTCATGGCGGACGCCCATGGATTTTCGTCAAAGACCTCTGACACATGCGTCCTCTGGGCCGTGATCTGTTGTGCAGGCACTCCTGTCTCGTCTTCGCTCTTGCTGATGAAGAAGTGTTTGAACCTGGATCTAAGTGACGTTGAGACTTTGCGAGCCTTAATTCTTAGACTTCCTGATCGGCTCCGGCCTAAGCTTGCACCTGTTCCAACCACAGGGAGCTCAGCGTTGGCACTGCTTCCCCTTAACGTCTTCTGCATTTCGTGTTGAGTGTATTTGCTCTTGGATCCGAACACATTGGATGGCTTGGGTAGAATACGAGAACGGAAAGAAGTTTCTTGTACGGTCATAATCGGCGAAGCATCTCCACCGGGGCTGTCAACGCTGGATGATTTGTGTGGACGGTTCCGCTGAGATTTCAAAAAACTCATTGACTTGGGAGCCCTCAGCTTCGGCGTCGATGGAGTCGCTTGGTTGCCTGTCTTTTTCATGAACGAATACCGGGGGAAATGTGCTGCAGGAAGGGTCTGATTGTATTGTTCCATTGAGTCTGTGTTACGCGGCGATGATCCATGAGTACCAAAAGCGTTTCCGTCCACAATTCCTCTTGTAGAAGCCCTCGGCGTAAGCATGGAGCGCGTTTTCCGAATACGTCGGTAAGACGAGGGCATAGATGCGATGTCATCCTCTGGTGTATAGAGCTCATAACCTGGGCTGAGAGCTTGAAGATGGGCCTGACTCAGGCCGGCCTTTGGTGTCAAGATTGTTTTCCCAACAGACGAGGTGCGATCTGGTAGGGGTGGATTCTGAGAGGCGCGGAGGGCGGAGCGTGGCAAATGGCTAACACTCTGGGTGCTCTGGGATGGGTGAATGGAACGACGAGCCGGAGTCGCGGAAGATTCAGGGGGAACTGTGCGCATGCTGATCCGAGACGCACGAGTGTGAAA
This sequence comes from Diaporthe ilicicola, assembly GCA_023242295.1. Lineage (NCBI taxonomy): Eukaryota > Fungi > Ascomycota > Sordariomycetes > Diaporthales > Diaporthaceae > Diaporthe > Diaporthe ilicicola. Next base: position 46,699 of record JALPVH010000288.1, on the reverse strand, counting down.
ACGAGACTCGGGACCGACGAAACGGACGCTCTGTCTTCGTTCCAGGCTCTGTCTAATGTGTTCGCTGTGAAGACTGGCCGTGCTGTCAACACGGGACAGTCTTCCAGGACTGGTGTTTTCTTTTCTCGTGGAGGCTGGCTGTGGAGGGAAAAGAGCTGCCCCGGCAGACAGACGGCCTTGGGCCCTGGAGAAAGCCTCCATGGCCGCAGTCTGGGCGTCTCTTTGAGCAACCGCAACGTCGATGTGATCGAGCTGGACGCTGCGGGCCGAGGTGGTTGATTTGCGGCGGTGGAGGTCCGATTTGGACTTGGCGCTGTGTCTGCGGAGCATCGATCAGGAGACACTGTGGGCCGTCACAGGTAAAGTATAGGGGTGTGAGCCGGCGTGAGTACAGGTGTTCCGGGGCAGAGCAGCAGCAGGGGTATTCGAGCTGGTGAAGTGAAATATCACACTGATCTAGAGAACAGGTTATTGATGTGTCGAAGTCACTGTTCAAGAGCCCAACAAAAACTCGAAGTAGATAACCAAAAAGTCGGGGTTCGAGGTGTTGCTGGATGATTTGGGGATGATCATGTGTTGACAGACGACGATGGAAAGTGGTCAGGGACTGTGAGTGTCTGGGTCATAGCAGGAGAGCCCTGGAAGCGCATCAGAAGACAATAATTCCAACAACTGGGTCCAAGTCCAAGATTGAAGGTGCGCTCCAACCGGCCTGTGACGAGCTATCACTCAAGTACGTACCTGCGGTAGGTACGTACGTAATGACCGCCACGACACGGATCCTGCTCGGACAAATCTCATACAAGGAAAGAGCAGTGGCCATTGTCCAATTTGCACAGGAGCTGGCAGGTCCGTCCCGTCCATTGATACGAGAATGGTCAGAGGCGAGACTCAAACGCTCTTGCTCTAGGTCGAAGGCACATGAAGACGTCACCTGGAAGATGACGGTGGTGCTCAAAGAGTCAAGCATCAGGAGCTACTGGGCGTATGTCATTGCGACGGAGATGTTGAGCTGAAGTCGAATTCTTCGTGATCCCCCCAGCCAAGTGTCCAGGTGTGAATAGGTATCCCAAGGAAAGTTCAATGTTTGTACTCGAGGCCACCATGGCTTACACGACTGTGGTTGCGTGGTTGCATGGTTGCGTTGACTGGTACAGGCACCCACGTAGCCTGCATACGAGAGTAATACTGCGTAACTGCTGCACAAAATCTGCATAACCACGAAATATATAATTATAGAGGATATAATCAGCCTTAGCAAGTTAGTGGTTGTCGTATGACTGCGGAAACCTCTTCCCTATACCTCTTCCCCTCTTTTATTTTCTGTTCACCTTTCTTTTGGCAGCGGCACACAATCTTTCAACCCCGGCTCAATCCCATAGAATGTCTGAAAAACAATAGCTTCAAATGTTTCCATCTTACGGGGCTTCTACAACTGGTCTGGGCTCAGTAACGCCGCATTGAATTTCTAAAGAGTGTGTGGCATCGACCTCTGCCAGACTACTCGATAGAATTCGAAACAAGAAACGAAAGGCATGAAATGTACCATGACTCACTCATGTGGACTAACAAAAGGTATTTGTGCCGTGTATTTGTGGGTAAAGTAGGGATCCTGCCCAGTACAGAACACCACCATCTGACCTTGCGCGGGTACACAAACACATATATCATAACCCGTAGCCTGAAATGTAACCGCGGAATGCTTGGGCATTCTTGGTATTCGGAAGTTCCAAGGTTCGAACGGGCAATCACCAGGGTGGCCAGTCAATGTCTATCCGGACGTTTGACCTATTGACATGTTACTGACCACAGAGTCCCAGAAAGGATAGGGTCAGTTGTGAGAGGATTGAGTTTGTTCCCTCTGGTATATGGTATTGAATGCAAATAAGCTTCGCACCTAGGTATGTGGCATTGGATACTTCTCCCTTCAGCCAAGGAGAATGAATGCCGACAAGGAGCTTAGCACAGGTGACTGGGTTTCGGACAAATGGAACGAGACCGTGTATGTGATCAAGTGATTTGTGACCTCGTGAGAGAAGTAAGATCTACTAGTACATCGCTGGTCCATGGGCTACAAATTGGGACAATCAGATCGGCCATACTTGAGCAGGAGAGCACACTATACGTGAACTGATGTACCCCGGTACCTAGGTATCCAGGTAGACTACTTCAGAATGAATAGATGCCTGCATTCATCCATCCATCTTTCCTGTTATCCTCAGGACTACCGTTCCAGCCTCAGGGCGAAACACAGCCAAAAGAGCCAAGGATTTCAGACCTCCACACCCAGAGAGGATCAATGGTTGTAAGGTGACATGAAACCGACGTGGGGGGGGGGAGGGTTCACTGCCCCCGAAATGCCTGCAGCGGCGTGGGGGTTCTGCCCTGTCGTTCCCCTGCCAGAAGCCCGCCCAAGGTTGTCAGATACCATCCCTCTTTCCCCGGCTGCCCATGTCCTGGCCAGTCGCCGTCCCCGCCGTTTCCCATCCACGTGCCTGCCAACAACACACACCCATGCCCCCCTGCGCCGACTGCAACCCTCCCGCCATCTCCCTTGAGCCAGTGAGGAGGGCATTAAGGTTTTTACTGTCCACCGTAGCGCATCCTTCGACGACGCCTTGCCGAACCGCACACCGGGGCCACCTCAGGAGACCATCAACAAAAACGGGCAACAAGACTAACACCCACGTAGTGCTGGCGAACCCCTCTCTCGCCCCCACGGGACTACTTGACGAGGGACTCACAGCTGCCGGCTCTCGCCAACAACACCGAAATGCATCGGGTTCGTCAGTGCGGTGAGCCTGCTGCATTGGGAGAAGCTGTCGCCAAGTGCACCACCATAGTTACAATGCGGTCGCCCGGGCTGTGGCAGCAGCGAGCGGCCGCTCCCTGGCATCCCCTCACCATCAAGCCCCACCCAAATCTGTGCCTGGCTAGGCTGCCGGCCACTCCTTGTCGGAACCGTTGGATTGCTTTCCCAGGAGGGAAGAAGAGTATCCGTCTAGAGTCTAGAGTATCTTGCACAGGGCCGCCGAGACTTACGCTCCCCGTCCCCCCAAAAGCCCCAAAGCCTAGCCAGTTAAGATTCATGTGGAAAGACGCTTGTTTAATATTCATCCCGATATTCGCTCTCATGGCGCAACATGTCTCGTATCTGTCGTGTCGTGTATATGTTCATACGGGAAGGGTACATGCTGAGTTCTGTTCCAGCCTGCCCTACCTCACCGAGGGCTTCTCTCGCAGCCCGCTTAGAGTCATGGTGGCGTTATTCCGTGCCATACTGCCCGCCTCCTTCCACAAGAATGCGCATGGCCTGTGAAGGCGTTCCGAGTCTCATAACCCCGAGAGAAAATGCTGCCAGACCTATTCCAAAGTCTATCTGCCGGGATAACATATGTACAAGCCTTTGCGCAAAATGCAGGGCCAGCTTTCCATTGACGATGAGTGAGTTTCCGATAATGCTCCGTATGAACGAACGCCAATGCCATGCTATTCGGCGAATAATTAGCACGTAATAGCATCTGTATCTCCCGTCTAGTTGATCACTGTGTGGAACTCGCCCCGTGCCTCAGTCAAAGGCCTATCGCTTGCTTTTTTGAGTGCCGTCATCCTTGCTGCTATCACTTTTACGGGAGCTGTCACTACCAGCCCTCGTCTTATCGCCGGCCCGAGCTTTTTCCCGCTCCAGCACAAGCGTCAACTGCGACTTGGATCGTCCCAGTGGGGGTGGGGGGTTCGGGCTTGGTTGAGTCGGCGTTAATCGCGAGTCGAGGACAGACACCGCTCGAATGTCTGGCTGGCCTGCTCCAAGGGGCGGCAGGTCATCATCTGAGGGGCGCGCCTTGGGGGTTTCAAAGTCGAACCCCCCGGCAACGGCGATATTTGACAGTCCCACGACGCTTGAGGATTTGAGGCTGCTAGAACTCATCCGCTTCGACTCATTCGATCTCGATCGAGCCATCTTCGGTGCAGCAGCCTTGGAGCCGGCTGTGCCAGCCTGCTCTATGTGTACCCGTGGACTACCCTCTTGTGCGCTCTTCCTCCGGTTTGGTTCGCTCGTGTCTGCTGGCGTGATGGGGTTTGTGGCAGGTTGCATGGACTGCGGTACCGATCGTGGTGGTGATGGTTGCGTTCCTGTTGACCCATCGTAACTGCCCAGATGGACACTCCTATGCGTGGGAAACTTGCCCATCGGAGTCACGGACGCCACCTCTGGCCGCTTTCCAAGCATTTTCGCGCTGGGTCGTTCTCCTGAGCTGCCTTGTGATGCAGGCATGTTTTGTTGGCAGCTATGTCCCTTAGAAACAGGAGACATCGTGTTCCCTGAAGCTATTTTGCGTGACTTGTCTTGACTATTTGCCTCTTGGCTACTTGCAGATGCGGATTCCCTCCCTGAATTAGGGGCATGAGGACGCTTCCCCTGTGCCCTGGTGCGGGCTGCTGGCTCCTCCGTACGTGCCGGCAGACCTAAGCCGTTCTGTCGTTTTGTGGGGCTAGAGTCCTTGCTACCCATGGTGGAAGCCTGCTGATTAGGAGCATTCCTCGACGCAGGAGCTGCGTCTCGCGAGCTAGGGTCAGAAGCATTTGTGGAACCGGTTGATGACTGCGAGCTCTGTCTCCTTGGCAAGACAGGGCGTCTTTTTGACGTGGTGGATGAGGCCACGAACTTTTTGGGCGCAGGTTTTCTGTCCACCTTTGCTGGTGAGATGGAGCTGGATGATGGACGGGCGTCCGCTTTCTTCTTGGTGGAAGTACCAACGCTGTTTTCTCCGCTTCGCTGAGATGTTTCGTCCTCTGAATCAGGAACGTCAACGAATCGTGCGGTCGGTCTCGGCCCAGAATTCGAAGGCCCCCTAGGCTTCTTCAGTATTGTGTGAGCTGGCGGCGGCCGCGATGAGGATGGAGTCAAGCCATAGATCGCCCCTCGTGCGATGCTCGATTGTGTCTCCTGTATCTGGCTATCCACTCCGTGGATTTGCGGTAGTTGAGCGGAGTCAGACTCATGCATACTCCGTGTGGGCTTTGGAGGTGGTTCCCAACGGTTTGGGGGGCCCCTGAGAGGAACGGAGGTGGGACCCGAAGCTATGTGCTCCCATATACCTGCGAGTGTCTTGCCACTCAAGGTTCGCCTGTCACTTCCCCAAACATGCCACCAGAAGTTCTCTAGGCGACATGCCGTTGGATCGTGCAGGCTTTTGTGCGTCCTAGTGTATGTTTTCCAGTGGCGGTGGATGTCCTCCAGTGGCACGACTGGTAGTTTGGCGACCTCGGCATAGATAGTAGGCGAGTCGAAGACAATGCCCTTGGGCAGCAGCTGCTCGAGAGCCTCGACTATGGCCTCCATTGTCGAAGGTGCCGCAGTGCGATGAGAAACTAGTTGACCAGAAAATTCATCGAAGGCAGTTCGAGAGCGCCTGACTAGCTCGACATGATTCGTGAAATCCGACCGCGACTGCAAGTCCAGGTAAACACTCGCCGGAGGTGGAGTTAGAAGGGCGGTGGAAGTCTGTTAAAAACTTATGCAATCAAATATCCGATGCTATCGCGAACCGACAACGGGGCTCATCGCAGCTTCAGTCCATCAATTCGGCCAAGCGAGGGTTAAAAGAACGGCTGTTGGGGCGAATGCAGAGTCAACGCCTGAACAAGGATTTCGATATCAGTTGGTTCGTCGATACGGTGCCTCGAGTTTGCCGGTAGTGCAGTGTCGCAAACATGCCTCTTCCCGCAGCTTAAATGAAGATGCCGACTTGTGAGCGCGCGTGGAGAGGCCTCGCTTTGCTCCAGTTCAAGGGTCCGAGTTAAGTTCAATGCGAGGTACTAGACACTCTATGCTGGTGTTGGGCCGACGTGCGATCATACGGGAAGGCACTCAGGGGCCAGTGGTGACGGTGATGTGACTTGGTCACTGCATCCACACCGCCAAAGCAAAGGGGGCGCCAGAAAATGCGATAACGCCTTTTTTTTTTGTGGGAATCGAAACGTGAGCAAAGACTGGGGGAAAAAAGGGCACAAGTCAGTACGGATGTGCCGAAATGGTAGCACTAAGGTAACGGAGAAGTGCCTGGATGGGTCACTTCAGATGGGGACGAGGCGGCCATGATGCGGTGATCTCATGGAAGACGGGCAGCCGAAGCCAGGAATAGACCTCGCAAAGTGTTGAAAATGAGAGAAGCCAAGGATAGCGTGATCAGGACGTACGTGGTGAGGCTTGCTATAAGTCGCCGCTGCGGTTGTGGGCTAGAACAGGGGAGGCGGTGCGAGGACGACAGCTGCCGGTGGTGATGTACACAGTACTATGTAGCGGGTAATCCTGGGCAAACATGCATTGCCTACCCGTACTTCGGGTATGGGATCGTGTTATTAGAGAGGGAGAGGAGAAGACAACTGCGACGGGGAGTCGGGGAGGGACTGAATCCGGGGACGACACACAAGCCTTGGAGTCATAATTAGTAAGGAGAGGGAGGAAGAGAGAAGAGAGGGGGAAGAGAAGAAGAAAAGAGACCGAGGCCTGGGAGGAATCGTGGTGGACCGAGAGTGGGAAGAAAACATTACTACCGTCCCTTTCCCTCACCTCTCTCTCAAGAAAGGACCTGACCCGGCCTGGACTGGACTGGGCCGGTCCTGTTGATGGGGAACAGGGCAGGACAGGGCAGGGCAGGGCAGGGCACAGAGTGACGGGCCTGGGCAGAGGGCAAGGGGCGGAGGGGCGGAAAAGCCAGGCGCCTACCTTAGGTAAGGTCAATCAATCAATCAGTCAATCAATCAATCAATCAATGATTTGCTTTGGAAAACTCGACCGGATAGGACAAAGTCCAGGGCAGTCCAGATCAAGATGGCCAGAGGTCGGGTTTTTTGCGCGAATGAGCAAAGTGGGCCGCTAACGGCCACCTGGGCACAGAGTGCAGAGAGGTAGTGGCAGAGGTAGTGGCAGAGGCAGAGGCAGAGGCAGAGGCAAAGGCAGAGAGAGATGTACTGTAGAGGCAACTGAGGCAAAGCAGAGCCCCGAGGTCCAGGTTACAGATCCACTCTTGGACAGCACAACAGCACAGTACAGCACAGCACAGCGCAACCAAACAGCCCGCGCCGTCCAGGCCGTCCGGGACCTGGCTGTGCCTGCTACTAGTAGCAGCGCAGTGGAGAATGGACAGTGAGGGCGAGGGCGAGGACGAGGACGAGGACGAGAGGGCCTCGGGATACCTACCTGGGCAGGGTAACATTCACAGCAGGTAGAGGTATCTCAAGAGCGTGAAGAGGGCGTGGTAGATACATGAGCAAGAGAGAGGTACATGATGCACGCATGCATCATGAGGGCCGAATGAACCCAGGACCCAGGACCTAGGGGACGTGGTCATTCATGTCTTGTCTTTGTTCCTTCCAACCCTGGACGGGTGTCTCCAGTCGTGGGTACCCACCTGGGACGGGATCAGGGGCTGCCCTTGTTCGATTGGCATCCGTAAATCTTCACCCACTCACTGCAATGGGCTGTTTTCCCCTGCGGATATCTCTTGCCCATCCGGCCCAAACCCCCTAGGCTCCATGAAACCGTGCTCACTGTGACCGTGTGTACGTGTGTGTGTGTGTGTGTGTGTGTGTGTGTGTGTGTGTGCGCGTGCTGACAGAGGGCATGAATAGCGGCAGAGGCAGGATGAACTATACTATGTATGGTGCCTGGGCAGGTACGATACGTAGGCGTGTGCTGTCGCAGAAGCCGATCCGAAGTGAAGGATACGGGAAGTGATGGCCATACCGACGGCGGCGACCCTGGGAAGGCTGGAAGCTCGGAAGCTTGGAGATGAGAACACAAACCTTTTATTAACACGTCCACCAATGCACTTAGGCTCAGCCTGATGGTGCGTGCTGTCCCGCAGCTGGTATAGATCCAAGGTTGTGGTTTCTATTTGCAGAACTCTCCGTTGTTTCGTCCCGTTTCCATGGGACACTGGCACCCCGAAGCGCACAGATCAATGCACCGGATGTTTTGCCGTGCCAACCGCGCAGAGTCTAATGCCTGACTTTTTCTCTTTTTTTTCTTTCGACGACGCCTGGTTCAAGGCGAGCAAGTCACGTTTGTCCACGATTCCAGGTCGTAGCAGCGGCGGCAGCAGATCGATCCTGTTTGCTGTTTGCTGCGTACGAGGGATGGTCGGCGGGTCGGGGAAGGAAGAGTACTCCGTGGTATATACAGCCCGCGGATTGAGTCAGCGACGATGAATGTGCCTCCTCTCTTTTGGGGGAGGGGGGGGGGGAGGAATAATCTGCACAGTCTATCACGGAACGGTGCTGTGTAATTGACAGACATGCCTGCTCGTCACGGGTCTCCTGACCTCGTTGCGCAGCAGAGGCGGCATGCGCACAAAGTACTCTGGCGGCATGCAGTAGTTCCAATCCCACCCCCAAGTATCAGGTACCCAGGGACCAGGACGGGCCAGTGATGCCAATCGCCAATCAGAGCCGATGGCTAAAGGCTGATGGAAGGTGCCTGTCGGTACATGGTGGGAAGGTAGCCTACCACGAGGCACCGGGGATCAGGATGGGCTGGGAGGCACAGTTGGACGGCCGCGAGAAGGAGCCAAGCAACAACCAAGAAGCGTCTTGTTGCTCTCTGCCGCCGGACTTCATTGGTGGACTCGGACCTGGGTGCGCTGGGTACCTGATGAGCCCGTGGCCGATGTTGCTTGGAGTGGCTGACTTGTAAGTACCGTGCCTGCAAAGCTAGCAAGCATGCAAGCAGGTCTGTCTAATGCATCTTCTTCCAAATGCTGTGGCGTTCCTTTTGCTCTCCCTAATAACTGACGGCATTGCGCCCGCCGTCCGCCGTCCGCCGTCCGCCCGAGGCTTGAGGCATCACCAAGGCATCACCGACATACCCCGTACCTAGGTATGCAAGTACTCGAACATTACGAACAGCGCTACTAGCTCAAGCCTCCCGTCACCAGTGCCCGGAGGACCACAGGTCCGATCGCATCCATCGTGCAACGTACGAGTCCGCATCGTGCACCCTGCAGCCGTCATGCACTGCCTCTTGCCTCGGCCTGACCTGGAGATTGAATGAGGTTCAGTATGACTATTCTCCGAGCCCTCGTGACCTCTTCTGGTCTTGCGACCCCTGCGCTTCGGGTGCGTGTGTACTTCTGGAATACACGGGCAAGGCCAGCCAGCCTCCGGTCCGACCTCCAGCTCCAGCTGCAGCTCCAGCTCCAGCTCCAGCTGGGCCCGGTTTTCTTGGACTCGGCCAGAGCAGCTTCTCCCATTCAAGAAGTCGAGCATCTCCCATGTCCCAACGCGACCAGCCAGCCTGCAGCCCGCACCCTGCAGCATGCCCATGCCCATGCCATGTCCCACGCCATGTGCAGACAGGCAGCCTGGAGCCGTGGCCTCCCGCCCCCACGTTCTCGGCGAGAACATGCCCTGCGTGGGTTGGCACGCAATTGTTCTAGAACTCCGGATTCATTCCCAGTAGACTACACTATCACAGTCTCGAGACAGTCAAGTCCGTACAGGTGTACAGTAGTAACCCCTCGTCCAACGCCTCGGCATCAATCATCACCCAGCCAGCCAGCAAGCTTCGGCACGGAACCAAGAACTCGTACGATCTTCCGTCCAGCTGACCAGGCTGGCCAACTAGCGAGGATTCGCGATGAGACAGCCTTGTGCACAGCTCAAACTGGGACCAGTGGGAGGCATAGCATGCAATGGCAAGTCTTGGGCCATGGCCTTGCTACGCTCCTTGGCAGGGGATTGGGCCCTGCCGCGACTGCAGGCTGCGCTCTCCATGACCTTGCAATGGCTGCCTCGGCGAATAGCAAAGCATTGATCGGCGTGGCACTTCTGCCTTTTTGAACTCGCACCGTCCACTGCAGCCTGGCCGGGTCTGAACACGAGTTTACATGTGGCAAGAACTGCGCAAGCTGAAATGTGCCGCCGCAAGGTTTTAGCCCCTGTCAAGACCTCGCAGACTGCCGTCTCTCTTATTACCTAGACGCGCACACACACCGCCTGCGCGGCGAACAGTTCCCTCTACGGGACGCTGGCGGCTTGGTCCGTGTCTTCACGTGACGCAGCTGTCTTACTCTACGCCGTGGAACATACAGTATGAACGAGAGCGCCTTTGCCGTGGTGCCGTCAGCTTCCAAGCCCCCGCTCGCAAATTCCGGTCGCAGGCAACCTCTCGGCCCTGCCTTGCCGCGGGTCGTCTGATCAAAACTGCGGAGAACAGAGGTCGTGTGACCACAAACCTCGGCGCAACATTGCTTCACTATGTCGGGTTCGATATGGCGCCGCTCCTATTGGTTGGGCCCAGAGCCCGTCCACCCAGACCTGGCCTTTCTTTTTATTGCCAGGTCCCCAATCAGTCACGAGGGTTCCTGTGGCCCGCAGACGCCTGGCTTTGGATCAGTGAACATGAATGCAGCATGTCCCGGAGAAAGCGCTGGGCAGGGCGACATTCTAAGCCCAGGCTGGCAGGCTGGTCGTACACATCTGTGCCTTATGTGCTCCTCCATCACACCGGCTTCAGGAATGCACCACATGACTTGCTCATTATTTCTTCTCCCCGGCGATGCAACGCTCTGCGCGCCTACTTCTAGCGGTGCAGCCCAACTCGGATATTAATAAGCCGACTCACTGGAATATAGCTTTACTTCTGTACCTGCAGCGTTTTGGGCCTAGCCGCCTTTCTGCGCGCGCAAAAGCCCATCGCGCTGTGGCGGCTGGCGGCCAGCCCGGGAAATCCGAAATGCCACCTACCTAGGTAGACCTATGCTGCTTACAGCTGACGCGGGCTGGTGTTGCTTGGTTCACTCAACGGGCCACCTTTGGCCGCCACCTGGAAAATAACGCGTTTGTTAAGACGAGGTTCTGCTAGTCCTTTACATAGCCCTCTGTTCACAGCTCTCTGGAATTGCACGGGAGTTGCCGAGATTTTGCTTTGGGCCCATTGCGTGCCTAGGTACCGGCACTATCTTGCCCACCTCTCTTTCACATGTCAAAAGAAAAAAAGAAAATTAAAAAATTCAGATTCGCACTACTGGGCTGTGGGGCACGAAGCGGCATCTGCAGGAACCCACGCGCAGATTGGCGAGAACAGTCGGTTCCAGTACGGGACTGGGAAGATGGTGTCTTCATTTGCGCAGACAGCTGCAGCAGCTGCAGCAGCAGTGTCATCGCTCCCGCCTCCGTACATATACACATCCTTCTATCGCCTTTCCGCCATGGATGGTCCCTCCTCCGCGAGTTCGGAGCTTTGAATGCATTGCCCAGGTCAGACTCTTGTTGGGGTTGCAGCCTCTTCCGCCCCAACAGAAATATCAGAGGCCGATGCGTTGTCCATTCGATCTTGTGCCCAGTCCCTGCAGCGTCGAGACATATCTGGCAGTCAGCCCAGACGCTGTCCTATGAAAGGTGGCCAACGGCCAGGAAGACGTGGCTTTGTGGGAACGCTGTCCATCGGTCATCGGGAGGACGATACGCCCCGGCATACTGTCTTGTCCTGGAATGCGCCAGGTTCACTTTAACTAATGGAAGCAGCATCGATGTGGCTTCATCTGACAGTCCGAGCCAGTGGAGCCACCACCCAGGCAGCCAGGCCACCACAATAGGGACCGTGAGGACTCAATCAGCGATCTGGGGAGGAAAGGGTTAGAGGCCACTTAGCGCGGCTGTTCGCACGCCAGTAGACGACAGGAGTGGGAGGGTCGGGTCCGGAGCTCGTTGGACGTCGCCACAGCGCCGCCCATCGATCGGCTTTGCACTGGCTCCGTCCGGAGCAAACCGACATGTGCGGGACATCCCTTGCACGGCTTGGCTAGCGGCTCCTCCAGTCAGCCAAGACGTACACGGCACGGAAATGCGTCGTGCCAAAATGGGTCTTGCATCTGAGGATGAGAACACAACCCGGAATGGAGGGGCCTTTGGCTCTATGGAGGCTTTTCTGCTTGCAGTATTGGGTGGCGAACACTGCTCAACAAATTTGGCTCGGCACCATCGACGAGGAAAGGCATGCGGCTCCGCCCCGGCCGATCCGTGTCGATTCTTCAGTGGCTGATTTTATGAGGTCAGGCCGATCAGCAGCTTGGCCATTTGCCGCTTTCTGCTCAGCGTTCAAAATCGACTGGTCAGGCGGAATATTTGCTCCATCCTCTGGACTGTTCGTTCTCGCCACCTAGGCCTAGACCGAAAGGGTCACGGTCCACCTGGCGTCCTGACTGACACTCTTTGTATGAGCATGATTATCGACCTCTGGCTCGCAGGATGTGCCCCCGAGGACTTCTGTCACACGAGGACGGGAGATGCTGGGGCAGAGCACTGAGAGCGTGTGCCGTTCAGGTTTTTTCGTACGGTAGTGTCCCCATGTGGGTAGTCTCCTAGTCGTGAAGTAACACGGCACAAGGCAGTCTACGAGGTATCTTAGAATCGATTCCTATACCTAAGCGTTCTACGTAAGGACATTACTGAATTGGACAGTCATACACGGTGCAGGAAAATCTGCCCTCCGGTCAACGTTTTCACACTTGGGTTTTCCTTTCCTTGGCCCCGTCCAGATTTTGCCTCTCCTAACGCCGAACAGCCCAATATCAATCTGAAGCCAAAAGTCTGCAGCAGAAACGACAATGATGGTCGTCTTTGTTTCTTGGCTCAGGTCACGGTGTAGCCGCCGTCGACACGAAGGTCAGCACCGGTGACGTAGCCGGCCGCGTCTGAGAGCAGGAACGTCACGGGGCCCATGAGGTCCTCGGGATGTCCCATCTTACCCTGGGGGATGAGTGAAGTCCACTGCTTCCTGAGGGCCGGGTTGTCGTCGAGGATCTTCTGTGTGCTGCGTGATGCGGGAAAAGGGGTCAGCGGGACGTGAAGATGTCACCGACGCGGGACGGACGCGGAAGAAAGCAACTTACAGAGCAGTCAACATGTACCCGGGTGAGATGCAGTTGACGCGGATGTTTGCGTGAGCCCACTCGACGGCCAGGGACGCGGCCAGGTGACGGACGGCTGCTTTGGCGGAATTGTAGGGCCTATCGATGATACGGTCAGCATTGATCTCAGATGGATGTATGTCTCCCTCTCTTCTCGGGAAAAATGGTCTGGTCTTGCCCGGCTCTTCTGTCTCTTGGCAAGGACAGGCCCATGAGGGATGCGACCCCGGATCAGCCGCGAGCCAGTCGGGGCCCGGTATCCAGCCTTCCCCAACCGTACCTGCATCTGGAGCAGCAGCATTCGCCAGGGAACGGGTTGCCATGGCCAAAACCTTGTGCGTTCTTGACACTCAACACCCGCCCAGCCGGACGAGAAACTCCGATGCCGCACGATTTGGGAAGACGAGATTTGCATCCCGGTGTGGGAGGGGAAGACAAAACAACAAATGACACTTACGCCTGGGGCTGCGGCACGTTGACGATGGAGCCGCTCATGCTGCCGATGAAGACCATGCTTCCCTTGGAGTTGCGCTCCATGAGGTGGCGAGCGACGGCGGTGGCGAAGAGGTAGGTGCCGTCGACGTTGACGGCGAACAGCTTGCGCATGCGCTCGATGGGATAGTCGGTGGCGTTGTAGTTCTCCGTGAAGCCCGCAGACGTGACGAGGTTGTCGATCTTGCCGTGCTGCGCGAGGATGTCGGCGATACAGGCGCTGACCGAGTCCGGGTCCGAAACGTCGGCGTGATGGGCCGTCACCTTTGGGGACCTGGTGCTGGGTGTCAGCCGCGAGAGTTCCATACAGCGAGCCTGGGACAGGCCAGCGGAATGGTGGGAAACGCCAGGACTGTGAGGAATAACACCCACCAAGTCGAAGTGGTGGGACGGGGTGAGAGCTTACTTCTTTGCGTTTGGGTTGTCCTTCTTGAACTGCTCCATGAGAGCCTGGGCTTGGACCTCGGCCTCGTCCTCTGTTGCACAAGAACAACGTCAGCTCAGAGGTGATCGATCCCTTTCACCGCCTCGAGCCCGCTCAGCCCGCTCGGTTCCTGCCGTATGAGACTTACTGTTCATATCAACAATGGCCAAGTCAGCACCAGAAACCACCATGCCCTGGGCCATGACCAGCCCCAGGCCCCTCGCGCCACCGGTGACGACGCCGACATTGCCCTCGAGCGAGAAGGTGGCCAGGGTCGGGTAGACCTGGAGGCCGGCGCGGCCGGCGCCGACGATGGGCTCCGAACTAGGGAGCTCGTGGTCCTGGGGGTACTCGACGGTGATGCTGTCGTCGGTGCGGGCGAACTTGCCGGCGTGGTTGGGCTCGTTCTTGTCGCGGTTGCTGGCCTGGGGCCGGGGCGGCGACTCTTTGACGTAGGCGCGGACCTGGGTCTTGGTGTTGGCGAGGAGGGGGCCGGCGGCGGCGGCGGCGGCAGCCGGCCGCATAGCTGTTGTGGTGGTTGTGGTAGCTGCAGCTACTGTTGGCCGCCGGCCGACAGCTCGCAAGGCTGCGCTTGCAGCTCTGGAGAGGGAGGACATGGCGAGGTGGGTTGGGTTGCTGAAGATTTGAGATGTGATGGTTTACAGTGTGATGAAGGTGTGGACGAAAATATGGGAGGCTCGTGACAGTTACAGTCTCAGCTGAAGAAGACGGAGCTTAATTTATTATCAATATGCAACGCAACGGTGGTCTGTCGACCTCGCTGTCAGTTGGGCCAGGTGCGAAAGGGGGTGTAGAGCCCAAGATGGGAAAAAGCAAGGCAACAACAACAGCACACGGCAGCTGTCGCTGCTGAGGTATGTGAAATACAATGTGATGGCGGGGTAGTGTAGCAGTAGCAGCAGAGGAAGTAGTAGTGGTAGTTGGCTATTATGACTCCAACGAAAGAGAAACTTGAGCTGGGCCGCTGGGCGCTCTTTTCTATGTCTGCTGCCCGCAGTTGCTGCCCGCAGGTCCCGGGAGCTGGGGAAGACTGTTCTAGATCAGCTTGGCCGGCTGTGCCGAGTTTGTCTGCAACAGGTTGAGGCGACGAGGGTGACGGGAGGGCGCGACGGCGAGGTCGACGTTGAGGGCGAGGGCGAGGGCGACGGCGACGGCGAGGGTGGACCTATCACTTTCCTGCCTGCTCTGGGGAGGCTGACTGACAGACAGACTTACAGGCAGGCAGGCAGAAGACAGACTACTGCCGGAGGTATCGTGAGAGAGAAGGTGAGAAGGAGGCGAAAAAGACCACTTACTGGGCAACCAGACGCGCCAGGCCAGAGCGTGGACGGCGAGGAAGGAGACGAGACTTCCCTCCTAGTTCGGAGCCTGATCGCTTGACCTGGCACGCACCGCCTGATCAGCACACCTCCTTCCCAAGCCATTGATATCATCCCTTCACACTCGTCCGCCTTGTGTCACGGGGCTGAGGTCCAGTAACAAAAAGGCCGTCTTACAGCCAAAGGCGGCCTTGACATCATCCGCCAAGGGTTGTCACAGGTGCAGATCCCTCCCGGGGGGGGGGGGAGGGAGGGAGGTAACGGACCCTGGGGAGAGAATCCGGGGGAAAGCAACCCAAAGAAAGAAAGAAAAGAACGGAAAGGGGAAGAAGGGTGAGAAGACAGCCAACCAGCCATCCACCCACTAACAAGATCCTACTGTACTGTAGTCTACTCCAATTAGACTACCTGACTACCCAACCAGCACGACCCATTCCGTCTGTGCCTCTCCCTGCATCCATCTCCTTCCCCCCCGCCCCGCCCCCCGGTGTCAGTACCCCTGGACCCTTGGAAAATGCAACCCCAGCCGCAGCGGCTGCAGCCAGCCGATCGAGCTTTCATGGGGCCCCCCCCCCAAAGAAAACGTGCAGCTTGCTGCATCATCCCGACAGGTCCAGACAGAGTTCCAAGACGTTGGGTCTCAAATGCCTTTAGCCTTTTCCGGGGTGATTGGGCCGGGGCAAGTTGGCCAAAGGGGGGGGGGGTGTGTGCACATCGACCGACTCCGAGGAAATAGACTTACACCTTTCGGATCGTTGCCCGGTGAAGTGACACAAGGGCGACAGATTCCCGTCGGTCAGCATCCATCCTCTCAAAAGATCTTTGCCAGTCAACCAGTGTCGTGAGCTGCCCGGCGAGCGACGCCTGCCTGGATTTGTCTGGGTTTTGTCTCGCCTCATTAGATTAAATTTAGGAGCATCTATGCAATGCTTGTATGTTCGCAGTTGTGCCTATATCCAGTATCCACTTCAAAGCACCACATCTCGCATGCCTCGTATTTGCTGTTCGAGACCGACAAGTGGACGTGCCCGTCCCGAGCTTGTGATTTCCAAAAAAAGAAACAAAAAAAAAAAAAAAAAGGGCCATCAAAAACAGCACCGTTGTCCCTTGCCTGCGTTGTTCCTTGGGGTATCCTGTGCCTGCCGTGTATACCTGCCCGCCTATCCTATGAGCAGCCAACCATGGCTATTCAAAACTGTACAAACAAAAGGAACCCGTTCATGTCGTTGCCGCCTTAGCGCCTGTTTCCATCCTATGCCTCCCGCTTGAATTCCCAACGAGGGTGATGCTATGAGATTTGTATGTCTCGGTGCGAGTGCCGTTGCGTCTGTGTTTCGTTGTTCCAGCTTCCGAAATCACTGTCGTGACTGCTTGCTTTACTACAGCAAGCAGTGCTCCCTTCTTGCCTCTTTGCTTTCTGACTGCTATTCATCAAGCTTGAACATCCTTCTCAACACCCCAAATTTCTTCTTCTTCTTGCCGCCGGCCTCGCTCCCGATAGTGTCGGTATCGATCGTGCCTTGGTGTGACATCGTCCGCCGCTGCAGGAACGAAGGCCTCGGCAGGGACGGCTGCGATTTCGAATGGCCCAGGACGCTGGGGCTCCTCTGGCCGTTCACAACAACACCGCCCCCTTCAATCACCTGCGCGCCCTTCACCTCGTCTGGTTCGTGGGTCTCCACACCAATCGTCTTGTGCTCCGGGCCCTCCTCATTCAGCGGCCACGTAGCCCCGCTGTCGGCCCTGTCGCGCAGAGCGTTAGACCTCAAAGTGTCCAGCTCGCCCGGTGACCTCTCCAGGCCAGTGTCCGCCCTTGCCGCGCTCTCCTTCCGCTCAGGGCGGGTGATCGCACCGCTGCCCTGCTTCTTGTTCCGCCGCAGAACCGATGACATGAAGCTGCGGCGTGCGGGGCGTCCCGCTCCGTCATCAGCCCTGGGCAGGGAGCCGCGGCCCGAGCGACTGCGTTTGACGGTGGGCTCAGTCTGTGCATGCGGCAGAGAGGCTGGGCCAGAAGTAACGCGATGAGACTTGTCGTCCTCATCGCCGCCGACGCGTCCCTGATCATCAGAAAGCTCTTCCTCCTCTGGGAGCGGCGGGCTGGGCGGGGTGATCCGCGACCTAGCACCACGCATCGTCTTAGGTATGCTCAACGGCGGGAGTGGCTCGGGAGAGATCTCCTCGTCGCTCGAATCGTCAAAGCGGCTTGAGAATCGGCGCGGGGCGTCCGCCTCGTCTTCGTCACTCGAATCGTCCCCAAAACGGGAACCCTTCTTGTTCTTGGCCTTCTGTCCAAAGGAACCAGAGAAGCGCAGATAGCCCTTTCCGGAGTCTTGTGAGCTTCGGCGCTTGTTGGCAGGTGGACCGCCACGGAGTGTTGTCCGCATCTTGCCGTCCATGGCGACCGGAGGTTGGCCGCGTAGCGAAGACCTGCCGCCACCACCAGGGGACATGGACCGCAGAGATAAACGGCTTGGCTGCCTGTCCCGAAGGGGTTCTTCTGGGTCTTGCGGACCATTGCCTGTTCTCATGGTCTTACGAAAGCCGAATCCTTGACTGACGGGCCTCGACCGCTTGAAGCTGCTTGCACTGGAGTCTGAGCCGCGGCGGCGCAGACTGGGTTGGGTGATGCTGGGTCTACCTTCAGGCTCTGAGGAAGCTCGTGAATGCCTGTTCGGGCCTGTGATCTCGGTGGTGATACCCAAAGCTGGGGGAGGTGACGCCGGCTGCTGTGGAGTTGCAGCTGACCGCCCTGGTGCGTCTGGGCGTAGAGACTTGCGCATCCGCGTTCCGGATTCGGCAGGTTGGGCGGGTTGAGAAGGCTTAGTGACCGGAGAACGCATGGTTTTTCGCAACTTTGTACCTGCTTCCTCCACTTCGCCAGAGACTTGTTTTCCGCGCTGCGTCGACTGTTCACCAGGGCCATAATTCTCCGCCTTGGATCCTGGCCTGATCATGTAAGTCCGTTCTGGATTGACGGCCGCTCTCTGCTCCTCGATAACCCTCTTCTCGGCGCTTCTCTTTTCAACAGATTTCTTTCTTCTCGGCTTCCTGACCTCTGGGTTCACATCCTCGAGATCACCTTCTGCACCGGCCTCTTCAGCCGCTTCCTTCTCAAGCTGAGCCCGTTTATCGGCGGTAAGGCTCCTCCAGTATGCCTTTGCAGCTGCCCAGTCGTCGATGGGCCCGGATATTCCTTCCTTCTGTATTAGCGTAATCGCCGCTGTTTCGTGTCCAGGTGCCTTGTGTGGCAGGCTTGGCATCGACGATTCCGCGACCTGTGCTTGCCCCTTCTCAATATCATGTGGCGCCTCCCGCGGAGGGCTTTCGATGACAGCGTCCAGTGATTGGAAACCGTCGCCTTCGAGATCTAACGGATCCTCATAGGCATCACTGTAAACGCTGTCCCCATCCGACTCATCTGTGACCTCCGTGGCGAATGGCTTAGTGGCCAGAACAGTGCTGGGAGTGTGCACTGTGACTGTTGCGTCCTCTGCTTGCACCACAGGCTCAAACGCCGCCTGTCGGGTTGGCGCGAACGAGTCTGGTGACGTCGAATCATGCGCCTTAGTCTCAATCTCAGCGTCTGACTCGGCATCCGTTTCTGGAAACTCGCCTGGGAAACGATAGGAGGTTCGATCTTGTTCCGCCTCGACAATATGGGGGCTGGGCTGAGTGATGGAAATAGCAGGCACTTCCGCGGGTTCGTCCTGTGGTTCTCCGGCGAAGTCCTTGAATTCGCTGTCAACCTGTTCGCCCCCTGCTCGCTCATGGGCTGAGCCGTTCCTGGGCTCCCAATCAGGCACCAGTGTCGACGCCTCGCTAACACGGCTCTCGTCGGCCTGCAGCCTTGGCGTGTCCGCCATCAACGCAGCCTCACTATCGTCGCTCGCTGTGTCCGAGGCATACCCGCTGCCCTCGACGGATGTGACGACAGGCGGCAACGGCTCTCGAAACTTCGAATTGTTAGCCTCATTCTTGGGTTCATGCTCGTGGATCATTGCACCCAAAGCATGATCGCTAGATTGGCCCACAGTATCAGCGCCTCTCCCGAGAGGCTCCGGGCTAGCTGGCTCCGACTCCTCGTGGACTGGCTCCTGGGGCCTGACTAGCGGACGCTCTTCAGGTTCCTTGGGGGATTGTTTCCTGCCTCTCACGCTGCCGAATGTGGGCAGCATGGGCCTCGGTTTCATGCCTTCATCCTCCTCTAAGGGTATTGCGTCCTTCTTCTTGCCTATCCCGAGGCTGCTGTACCATGGCCGTCTGCTGGCTACTTGCGGGCTTGGTGGCAATGAGCTGTCTGTCTCAGCCCTCCCAGCCGCCTCACCGACGACGACCGTGTTCCCGTCATCGAAGCTGACCCGGACTGATTTCTTCCGAGGCATTACCTGCTCGTACGAAGTAAAACCAGCCTCGGACCCGTCCGAAGCGGCATCTGCGGGAGATGCGCCACGAGAAGGACTCTGGTGCTTCAAGGCAGACTTTCGTGGAGAGATTGACCTTAGTGGAGGCTCATGTCGCACAGTCAAGCTGTCATGTACCGGCCCAAAGCGGGCGTTACGCACGGGGCTCTTTGACTGAGTTCTAGAATCACGTCGAATATCTTGCGTTTCTCGAGGTTCAGCGGCCACATTCTCTCCATCACGAGTGATGACCCGTGGCTCCGACGATGATGAAAGTTCAGCTGCGGCAAGTTCAGTGGGTATCGCAGGGGGCGCGCGGGTTGGCTCAGCCGCGATATCTTCTGTGAGGTCGCTCCGAGGTGGAGACGGAACACCGTGAGTGTACATGTTTTGTCGGGCGGGCAGAGATTCCAGGGAAGAAGCTTTTGGAGGCGTTGATACAGGGACTGGCGCTTCAAGCTCGATTTCAGACTCCAAATCCTCTGGCTCCGTCTCTTCTCTAACCACAGATGGCTTCCTATGCAGACCGGCCTCGGGGGAGTCAACAGTCGGGGACTGTGGGGCAGCAACTACTTCAGGGGCGTTGGAGGCAGGCGGCATTGCAACTTGCGCGTATCGAGTATGTGGTGGCTCAACGATCCCGTGCTGTTCCTCAGCTGGCTGCGGGGGACTGGGAGTTGATTCGAGGGGAGGCTGCTCATCCTCATCTTCAGGCTCTTGCACCACACTTCGTCTTTGTTCCGCCTGATGAGATCGCAAAGACGTAGCCGCAGCTACCTGCGCGGCGTTCGTAGAACTTGATGCCAACGCACTACCCTGTGGCCGGCTCACAGTACCCTTGGCCAAATGCGAGCCAGCGCGGGCGGGCACCTGCTTCTTCTTCTTCGGCCTGGCTTCAGAAGCTGCCTGAACCCTTGAATCGAGGGCTGACAGATCAGCCTGCGGTACCATCCTCCTAGAGTTTGGGTCGTAGACGAGCGTCTGATCCGAGGTCACCGAGGAAGAGCGTGCCGCTCTGACCGAGCCTCCCCGTGGGGGAGACATCGTCGAACTTCTCTTGGACTTCACGCGTGGTTCGGCCACAGAAGCTGGGGACTGCGATGTTCCCTCGGGCCTTGCGAACGTCGGGCTGCGGATGCGTGCAGGATATGAAAAATTGACCGGCGACCCGCGACTGGCCGGCCTCTCCAAGCTCTCGCGTGGTTGCGCAGGGGTAGATGCCTCTGCCCGTGCCTGTGCCTGTGATTGTGACTGCGTCTGCACCGTCGGCGACGTTGACATGATCGCATCCGAGGTCCTGACATTTGCCGGGTCGCCCGTCTTTGCCGGACCAAACCAGTTCCCCGGTTTCTCCTTAGCCCTCTGCGACGCCGTCCTAACAGGCGCGGTGACTATCCCGAGGCTCTTGGGCTTTTGCCTCGCCTTAGCCGCCTGCATGTTGACGCTCTGTGGTAAAGCTGGCACGGGTGGCGCCATTTCGTCCGAGTGGTATGAGTTCCTCGGGATTCCACCACTACTCAGTGATCTCTGGGTATGCGCGTGTGCCCCGGGCGACGACGAGCGGAATGTGCGCTCTGTCATGGACCCCGAGCTGGCCTGCCTCCTAAGCTGCCCTCCCGGGCGGGCCGTAGCGTCGGGCGTGCTCCTTCCTGCGGACGAGGACCGCGACGCACTTCTCCGGGTGTTCCTCTTCGTCTGGACCTCTGCGACGTTTGTGGGAGTCGTGGGACGTGCCTTGAGGGCGGCGGCGGCGGCGGCGGCGCTCAGAGAGGCAGTGCTTGACTGGCGGCGGGTGAAGGCTGAGATGGCAGCAGTGGCTGCGTTGGGATTTGCGGTGGAAGCATTGAGAGGCTGTGAGGGGAGGGAGGGAGTAGAGTTAGCCCGAGATGCCTGGCTGTGGATGGGCATGGCGGCGAAAGCAGCCAATCTAGATGAAGCAGGGGTGGGAAGAGAGCATTGCCCAGCCCAGGCCTTGACTGCCTATCATGGGCAGGATGCGCGATGTCACAGGACACAGGCTGGCTTGTGGACTCGGGAAAACAGCAGGCAAGCAGGCAGGCAGGCAGGCAGGCAGGCAGAAAGACGTAGAGACGTACTTCGACTCTTAGAGATGCTGTCTGGCCGCTATGACAAGACCATCAACAGAGGGATGTGCGACAAAGGAGAAACGGCGGCGAGCCCTCGACGTACCGGATTGGGTGGACGACGTCGTCTAGACCCGAACATGGCTTCTCACTACGTTGCTACCGGGTACAACCGTGCATTGTGATGATATTGTGTTGTCGCATGCGCCAAGCCTAGCGAGAGTCGAGCGGGCAGCAGACTAGCAATTTGGAGCTAACGTTGGGAGGGAGAAAGTGTGTACGGAGTATGTGGAAATGGTGACGAGGGTCAGATTAGTTGGCGAAGGGGAGGTATGCAGGTAGGGTTGGACTGCATGGACTGGGAGGAGGAGGAGGAGGAGCAGGAGGAGGGAGAGACGGGAGCGAGGGAGCGAAACAGAACCACAGCTAGGGACAGATGACGATGGATGATCCTACAGTTCAGAACTGCGCAGCCCCGGGTTCCCGATGCTGGTCGGTGCCAGTGATCGACAAGAGCGGCCAAGCTGGGACTGGGCGGCCTAAAAAAGATCGGGCGCTAGGGTTGTTTCTGGCCTGGAATGGCAGGCTGGCACCGCCTGTGGCCAGCTGGGGCAGGGGGCCCCTCTGGGCGTGGTCGATCCATTTTGGGTCACCAGGCCCAATTCATCGAGAGAACTCCACGAAAATGTTCTGCTTATCAGCGGTACCGTATGCGCGGGGTAGACAATGCAGGCTAAGGCAAGCCCACCATAACCAAACCAAGTTATTCAGTGGCCAGGTAGAATTATTAGAATGGTGGAAAGCCTGTCCGGACGACAGAGGCGAGACTCTCCTTTCTCTGGCTGCACGAGACACTATACCTACTACCGTGACACTTTGTGGTCAGACCGAGCAAGACGGAAGACACTGGTTTTTTTTTTGTCTCGGGGCCCCCAGCCCAGCGCCAGCAGCTGTTGCAATGCCGCAGCAGAGCCCGAGCTCGTCGTTGGTGGGCTCAACCGCTCGACTCCAACGGCCCGGTAACTCTGGCCGCCGGATGCACCGGTTGATATCCACGAGCGTGCCTAGTCTGCACTATACTCCGTAAGCCTGCCAGTCCTGCCCATCAACGCTGCTCTTCCCCGTCCGAGAAAAACTCAAATCAGATAGATTGTCTGACACCTCTGGTCCACCTAATATAGTCAGTCAATTTGCTCACCCATGGACTGCTCAGGCTGCTGCGGTGGGAGAGGGTGACATCGCCGCAAGTCCCCAAAGCTGTTTAGGTCTAGCCCAGGCCCTTTTCGGGTTGCCTCTTCTAACGTATTTTGCTGTGCACGGTCACGGTCGCACTAGACGAGCTTGGAGGGGTCATACGTCATAGCAAGCTCTGCCGAGTAAACGCGGGCATTATTACGCCTGCCCTCCCCATACCATACGTAAGTTTGCTTTGCTTGTTTGATTACTCATCATTCCAACGACATTCATCACTCTACCAGGAAACTAGTCCATATCACCTATTCGTAGACTACTAGGTACTCAAAATACTCTGCAGACGGACAACCACGGCAAGACGACGGCACAGTCACTTGCATACTGGCTTATTATTTCGAGAAAGGAACTCGTTCATTGGCTCTATCCATAATCTGGGTATATCTGGTGTAGGGCAAGGACTGCAATCGCAAGCTTAGGGAACCTCTTGTAGAGTGCCTCCCATTGCCGAAACCTCCAAGACTACGAAGCCGCACGGGCTCCATATTCCTGTGTCCCAGCATTCTCCAGGGGAACATCGCGCCTTGGTGTGACTTTTGGAATTTCTGTTGTATCATGTGCAGTGGGGGGGGGGGTTTACGTAGCATTGTCGAGGGCATCGACTCGCAACGCCTCCGTCCAGAGTGACCCACGTCGCTCCTGTCACCAAAATCCGTATCGCCAAGAACGTATACCAGAGGTGAGCCAGAGCCTGATCTTTGATGTTGTCTGTCCGATGAGACAATATCGCTCGCGCCTGTATCAAAAAGACACCCAGAGCAGGCACTGATGGATTCTCCACAGCTTCTGCCTATTGTTCAAGTTCCGAACGCAACCGAAAAGTGGCGATATTGATTCTCACCCAGCCCCATGATGGAGCCTCTGGTCGGAGTGGGTTTGGCGGGACATCGGCTTTTAGATCTTACCCCGTTCTCCCTCAAAACGTACTGCCTCTGCTCTTACACCCCCTCTACCCCCTACACCACCGTCGCGGTCATGTTCGGGCATGACGGGATGTGCCTTTTGAGCATGATCGTGGTCCGATGGTCGCTGGCTCGGATCGAGCTCACAATGCCCCTCTCCCTCGTACTCGTCGTCGTCGAATATGTCGCTCTGCGTGTCTTGACTTTGTGCATGGTCCATCGGCGGTGCCGTTTGTGCGTCATTGGAGTGACTGTGCACGTTACTGCCGGGGCCATTACCGTTGTTGTTGGCACTGTTCTTTGACGGCGCCTTGCTCTTCTTTCCCTTGCGGCTCCTCGCCTTGGCCTTCTCCCACACCCGCCGTCGCTCCTCCTCCTGCTGGCGGACCCTTCTATCCTTGATCTCATACTGTCGAATCAGAGCCACTGGAGGATAGCCAAAAATACGCTCGTACTCGCAGAATTCGCAGATCCATTGATCTTCCAGCTTTGGCGGGTTGAGAAAGTTCTGCCTTGCCGTTCCCTCGCGGCGCTTTCTGGCTTGGAAGTGCAAGTCTTTGGCGGCTCGGCGTCGGTTCTTCCGTTCCAGAGTTGCAGACTGAGGAGCCTCGCCTCGCAGGCTACTGTCTGATGGGGGGTTTTCTTGGCCGGGAATGCTTGGTGCGCCTACAGGCTGGTGGGTTTGACCGGCACGCGAGTGCGAGTAGCTTCCTGCCGGTGCTTGGTTGTAATCAGTTGCAGCTGAAGCGGACATCTTGGGGTCAGAACCTGGCCAGGCCAGGGTCCCTGGGACCTGCGAGTCGCAGGTGAAGGTGAATTGTGTCGTCGCCGGGGTCGCCTTCACCGACGGCTGCTGGTGAAGAAGGCTGGTGTTCTCCTGGCCTTCCAAAGCGGGGAGTTTTTCTGCGTTGGCAATCGCGTTAGAAATAATGCCGGTGCTTTGGGCTTGAAGACAAAGACAATGTCAGTTTTACTCCAAAGTTGGCAAACAAAACCACTTGTTTCTTGAGGTTTACCGAGACAAGACAAGTTGTATTTAAAAGAGTAAATGAAACCAAATCTCGAGACTTACCTGTTGGGGACCAAGGGCCTGGACGACTCTTTGAGTTTCGGCCCAACCAGTTGCCACTAGCATCTGAGAGAGGTTGTAACGGACTCCTACCATTCCTTGCCCTTCCAAACCGGCCCCGTCCGGGACCAGAGACGTTTTGGCCGGCAGACAAGAAGCTTCCCGATCCGTAGTATGGCACTGATGTCGAGTTTCCATTCTCTCCTGCCCTGTCTGGTATTGCTACCAGGCCGGGGGACACGGCGTGGGTGTCGTTCAGTCCGTGATCGCCGAGGCCATGCGCCCCGTTCATCTCTCCAGCTGTGGGGATTTTTCTTTTCTTCTTGTTGTTTGTGTTCTCAAAGGAGTCGTACCCATCGGCCGACGACGCTGCCGACGGCGGAGGTTGTGGCGCATGTCCCTGTCGCGTAGTCTCGGATTTCTGCAGCAATCGCGGCGGGCGACCGAGAGATTCTGTTGGAGCGCGGGCCACGACAGCTCTCCTGGTTGATACCTCGTCCAGCTCACACGCAGCATTTGCTCCATTCCTGCGAGGCGTGTGGCGGCCTGAGAAATCTGAACGGGGTTCTCGGGTTCCTGAGCTCGACTCTTCTTCTGACAACCCTCCTTTAAGGTTACATGGGTATGAAAACAGAGCGGGTGCCGATTGGCGTGCCGGTGGGTATTCGATCGAATCAGCGACCTCGGGCGACAGACGCTCGCGGAGGCGACGTTTAGGAAGTGGTCGAATAGGTCGGTCGGAGCGTTCGCTGTGGTAAACAGGAGTAGAAGGTACAGTATCTGAAGCCATATTTTCGTTGTGGCCTACGTGATGAAAAACACAACCACAAAGCATTAGCGCAACGTACAGGCCCGAGAATAGGCAGATGAATGTGAAGGTGATAAGGTAAATGTTGTGGAGGAAGGCGAAGATTCCATATTGCTGCTCCTCCAACAGCCCCTTCGTGATGGGTTCGCGCGCTGGGTCGCCCGCCAAACCGCCAACGGACTGATCCGTGGCATGTGAGAGGGTCATGATGGTGTCTTGATTTCGAGTCGCGAAGGAAGGAAGAGCTTGAGAATGGCAAGTGTTGGGAGACGATTGATTCCCCGGGGGGACCTGGTGGGAAGTGCCATGGGAGGGAAAGAGTGAATGAGGCGAGGCAAGGCAACCAGGTACTGACTGACCGTTTACGGCCTTACAAGACGGAGCGTCCAGAGTTTGCTCCAAGGAAACCGCCAGATCCAGCTCTGAATGAATTGACCTTCTCTTTCCCTTCTCTGCCTTATTGGCGGGTGTTTGGCGACCGCGAAACAGCAAATGCGAGTGAGCTTGGTGGGTGGAGGTGGTGGCAGCTGCAGCGTTGTCGCGAGCTCGGGTATGGAGTTATCGGGGTATCGTGGCCGTCTTGCCTGCCCATATACACCGTCATCAGACATTGATTTTCAAGAGCAACAGAAACACCATCTCAAACCGTCCGCCAGGTGCTTTCGACTGGCCAAGCTAGCTGTTGGGCGAGGGCAACGGGTCAGGAAGCAAGCCCCCCCCCCTCCCAACTGTTTCCATACTACCTCTACTCTGCAGTCGCCGCCCCGCGGCGGAGTCATCACCCAGCGCAGCGAACAGCAAGACCTGAGCAGAGGGGAGCTGCCGTCGTCCCCTTGGTCGCCGCAGGCTTGATGACATGGTCGTTGGTGCATGGGACTGCTGGTGCACAGACAGATCAAGATCGGAGTCCACCCACCTCTATTGGGGCCCAGAACGAGGGTTTGTCCTCAGGAAGGTCGACTGCCCGCTTGTCGGGGGCCGGGGGGCCAAGCGACGATGACGACTGACAGAGTGTCGCGGCAGGGAGAGAAGCGACAGAGACGAAGCAGCATGCAGGCAAAGGGTATTGATACAACAAAACAAAGGAGGAGACTCGGTCAACGTCGATGCTCTCTCCAACCTGAACCTGGCCAGGACTTGTGAGAGAGATACAGACGCTGGATGCAGGATGCAGCACAAGGTGGTCAGTCGGGAATTGGAGGGGGGCTCTCCCTAAAACGCATAGCACACACGGTATTTCTTGATTTGGACGGGTCAATGATAATCGGACCTGTGGCACTGCCAATACTGCCAGCAGGGTTACCTAAGCTGGGGCTGGACAGTCGGGACAGCTCACCTCGGTCTGGGCTGGGCAGTCTGGTAGCAGTCTGGTAGCAGTGGAAAGGACGGTTGGCCACTGACTGCTTGATGATTGCTTGATTGATGGATTTTGAGGGGTTGTGATGAATCCACTCTGCACCCATGCTGTCATGATACCAGACCTCACCACAGTCCACCATCAGATCCGTTTCCTCTGGGTCAATCCCCCCACCCCCTCCGAATCTGCCATCGGCTCACTGACCACTGACCTCACTTGCGCCGCCTGTCCAGATCCCATGGGTCTCATCAATAATCCAATCAATCAATCGATCTATCAATCATCAGCCAGTCACACTTGCACTCACCTTCTCTCCCCCAGACAACGAGACTTACTTCGGCCAGCTCATCAATCTCATCCACATCCCCATCTCACAAGAAGCCGAACGTCCATCCGCTCAGATCCATCAGGTCTCGGCCGGACTCCCTGCGTCGACAGCAAGACTTACACATCAGTTGACACGGAACCCATCCATTGCATTTCCCGCTCGTCATTTGTACTTGTTTCATTCTCGCAATGGCTTCCTGTACCGACAAGAGCTCAGATGTCCTGGTGAGCGGACCGGATCCTTCCAAGTGGTGAGCCAGCCGTTGCAGCATGTGCTGTTAGTCCAAGACCTTGGTTCTGCGCCATGACGGCCCGTCGCAGAGAGTCCTGCCTAGCAGACCCCGCCCACAAAAAGGAACCCAGGTACTGTAGACTACATGCAGCAAGGGTACCTCTGGCACATTGGCTTTGGCCCCGATGCGAGCTGCTTGGTGCGCTGCGCTGCGCTGCGCTGCCATCTCCCGCTCAGCATTATTTGGGTTTGGATTTTCCCAGTCGTCCATCTCCCAGTGCGGTCCTGAACCACCTCACCTTCCAATTCCGCCTCTCCCTCCTCATCCTGCTGCTCAGTCCAGCCCTTCCTACCAGTGGTCGACGCTCTTGGATCCTCGCAGTTCTTCTCCCAGTCATGGTTGCCGACTTGCTCGAGCAAACCTCCTTCGTCCCGTCCTTCCCTCCCTCGAACTAGAAGCCGACGCTACTGCCACCCACCACGAAGCTCGACTTCACCCTCCCCCCTCTCTACTCGACCATTCCCTTCGTCCTCTCCGTCCCTACCAAACCCAAGAACCGGTTCCTCCGTCTGTCGACTGTCTCTCCGCATCCTCCCTCCCTCCGCACACGGCTGCTAGTCTTTCATTGGAGAGATTAGGTCCAGCTTTTTGCGCGTCGCACCATCCCCTCTCGCCTCCCGCCTCATACTTCCCTCCCACACAGCCCTCGCGGCAAGCAATGGCAGGGAACTCTCCACCAAGACGGAGTTCACGTGCAAGAACAGTACAGTCACAATCACAATCGCAGCCGCAATCACAACACTCGTCTACTTCCTCGAGTCTCTCGGGTCGCCCCGAGCGGAGCACCAGATCGGTCAACAAGACAGGTTCCCCTCAGAAGTCCACCCCCAGCCTTTCTGACGAGCCGCCCGACGAGTCTGTCGCGAGCACCGACGATTTACCAACCAGGCGACGTCGTACCCGTGCTCAAGGACAAGAAGAGGAACGCGACAAATCACTTCCACACCGTGACACCATTGAGATGGCCGGCGACCCGGACGAATTGATGGAGGAGGACGACGGCGCCGTCCGCTGCGTCTGTGGCTTTGACGACTACCCAGGCCCGCCGCCTGTTGACGATGACAAAAAGCATGGCCCCAAAGACTCAATTGACGTCGAGCCGCTGCTACCATCCGACATCAATGATGACGTGGCTGGCTTGTTCGTGCAATGTGATGTCTGTAATGTCTGGCAGCACGGCGCCTGCGTCGGAATTATGAGTGAGGACACGACGCCTGATGAGTACTACTGTGAGGAATGCAGGAAGGACCTTCACAAAGTACACATAGCCAGCAATGGGTAAGCTCTATTCCCTTCTCCAGCGCCGCGCGCCCTCGTTCGTGTATGGGGGCGCTGTAGTTCGCCATCACACACCATTATCTACACCTAGGTGCTCAAGTGCCAATCGTTTGCTTGCTCACTGTGCTGCCTTTGGCGAATCTGACCTCAAGACTCTCAGACAACGGTACTCGCACTACTTTCCCATCCTTCCTAATCACCGTAAGTCGACCACACGCTCACGATCTCCGAAGGAGAAAGATAGCAAAGAGAGGGAAACAAGAAGTGGCCGGCAGTCGTCGATTACACAGGCATCCAAGAGAAGATCTACCATGAACAGCAGAGATGCGGCCTACGACGAGGAAGAGCAGCTTCGCCTCGCCATTGAGGCTAGCAAGGAGGTTGTTGGCCAAGACAGTGCCATTGAGAGTGCGAGTGTTAGCAGGAGATCCAAGCGTGGCCGTGATGACAGCGAAGAGTATGTCACTACCCACTTGGTACCACAGTGAGCGACTGACAGGGGCTTTTGCAGGAAGCAAGAAAATGGCAAGAGGCAACGAACGAAATCGAAGTCCCCTTCGCCAGCAGAAGATGAAAATGAGCAACCAGATGCCCTAGAGGATTCCGAGGAAGGTCTCAATAGTAGAGGCGGGTCGAAGAAGTCTCGGAACCCGGCGTCTCGGAATCAGGGCCAGCACAAAGAGAAGGAACGGGAGGAGCGCGAGCGCCAAAGGGCTGAAGCAGCAAAAAAGCGCAGCGGTCGAGCGGAACGCCGGCGAGCTGATGGTAGCACACCCGCATCTACGATTCTTGTGAAGGGTCTGGAGGCTCAAGTGGATACAGATTCAGACCCGTCAGAGGAATTGCCATTGGCAACTCGGACGCTAGCCAGTCGGACTGCAGGCGAGAAGCCGACGGCGACGGCGACGGCGACGACGACGGCAATAGCGACAGTAGTGAGTGAGAGTAAGACAGAGACGGCGCTCACAGTCGAGGCCCCACCTTCGTCACAACCAACACCCGACACGCCCCCAACTCACACACCCGTCCCAAGCTCATCGAAGCCCAAACGGAATAATGCCAAGAAAGGCAAAGGGAGAAATCAATATACCAAGGACCGAGACGTACGCGACGAGACTTCTCCAGCGCGGTCCCAGTCTAGAGATGTGCAGGGGCACGACACTGGACACGCACATCATGGAAAGTCGGGCGAGGCGACACACAAGCCTCACTCACGGGCTAAGGGCGGATTTAATAGCAAGGTGTCGATGACTGACATGAAGCGGAAGGCTAGCGCAATGCTAGACTACATATCCAGGACACAAGTCGAGATGGCAGGGGAGGCAACGCCGCCAAACAACGACAGCCCCAAGACGGGTGAAGGCATGGTGGCTTCGCAGACCATCGGAAACGGTGCCCGTCCAGGACAGAAAAATGCGCCTGAGCTTGCTCATGGCGAAGCCGGCCCCACCGCTCAGAAAGACTTCAAGGAGCTCTCATCGATGGAGATGATGGCGCGTCTTTCGACTGATTTGGTCAAATGGCAGCAGGAGTTCGCTTCTTGAGCCCATTGACTCTCTGATCCCTACTTTTGATTTGCAAAGCGTTTGACGGCTTCTGGGTTTTCTCTTCTTCTTTTATGACATAGTCGAGGGTTGCACCTCTGCCAGCAGCCCCGTGGCGTCGTGTTGGCCTCGGGTGGCCAACGTGGCCTTGATGTACGAATTATTGCATAATGCCGGCGTTCATCCCCCAAGGGCCTTTCGCCGCTGCCTTTCACATTTTATAGCAGGACGTGTCCATGCGTCAAATTTTCGCGCTTTTCTAGGTACCTGTCACCAGCTAGTGAGATGATGGGCACCGAGATGTCTTGTTGCTCAACGAACACTGATACCCAGAGTGGGGAGGATGAACGTGGCTACTTGATGAAGGCCGGGCTAGGTGGATGGGACTAGTTTCTGAAGGCTTAAAGTGCACTTTAAATATCATGAGCGTACAAGAATGACTACATTCTGTCTAGCTAGTCCTCAACTTGGCTCGGACCTGTAACACGGCGATCGATTGGCACTTAGCAAGAACGTAAGGGTACAGATCTTACCTCTGTCATATCTACGAATGCCAGTTCGTTGCGTTTGTGGCCTCTCCAAAGCTTGCCTATAATGGGAATGAGACACAAAACTATTGAGACATAGGCTTTGACGAAAGGCTTCATGAGTGTCATGGAGCAGGGTATCATTTTTTCACATGCTTCCTCCAACCACCTGGTAGGTGCTATCTCTGGGCATGCTTTGCCGCCGCCCTTTCCTTCCTCGCCTCCTTCTCCCGCTTCCTCGCCTGGTTCATACTCAACGGCGGGTCCAAGCTCAACTTCCTTGCCGCCTCGAGACTGCTGCTGGTGACCTCGTCCAACACGAACCGGCCCAGCATCCCATTCCTCCATCTCCTGACCACCCAGTCCGCTGCACCCTCCAGGAACTCCTCGTCGCCCTTTATCAGCTTCCCCGTACGCCTGGCCACGCCTCTGAGGAACTCGTGGACATCGTTCGTCGGCTCTTCGCAGAATTCAGCGTATACCTTGCCCGTCGGGTCGAACAGGTTGAGGTGGAAGAGGAGGTAGTCGGCGACGGTGACCCACGAGATGAGCCCGTCCTTGACGCAGCCCACGAGCGTCAGCTTGAGCATGGCCTCGGCGTCCGGCACGTATGGGATGAAGACGCCAGGCGTGTCCAGGACAAAGACGCCCTCGGAGCTATCATCCCCGGCGATGATCCGCACCGGCGTGCCGAGCTTCCTCGTGACGCCCGGCTCGGAGCCCGTCTTGGCGACTTTGGACGCAGCACCGGTCCTCGCCCCGCCCTGTGACCGGAGGCGGTTGAGGAGTGACGACTTGCCCGCGTTGGGCATGCCGACGACGAGCGCTCGCAGGCCCGTGAGGGTGTCGTTGTCCTGCGATATGCGCCTGATCTCCTTCAGGAGCTCCTTGGTGCCCTTGCCTTCGTTGCCGGCGCCATGAAACAGCACCGAAGTGTTGCCCGCCCCATGCTTGCTGTGGAAGGCACTTATCGTCATGGCTATCCTGCTTGCCTCGGCGTCCGGCACGAGGTCTTGATGCGTATACACGATGATACGTGCGCGAGGAGCTCCACCACTGCCACCAGATACGAATCCTTTGTCGCCCCCCCGGCCGAAGTTCATGGAGTTGCCGTACATAAGGGAGGATTCCAGAAGAGGATTCCAAGAGGTCAAGGGGACACGCATGTCCCGGCATTCGATGACCAGTCCAACGTTGGCGAGCACGCGGCGCATGCGTGACAAAGCCGCATGGTGATGTCCGAGGAAGTATGAGCGGACTATTGAGGAGGAGACATCAAAGGTTTGCCGTGGCGTGAAGGGGGATGCGGGTGTGAGGGTGGCGGATGAGAAGGCGGCCTTGGCTGCATTCGCAGCTGTCTCTGCTAATGTTGCTGCCATTTCCTGTGGATGTGAAACGAGCCTGGCAATAAAGCCCGTCGAGCAGAGTGTTGATACCTATGTTCACGATGACATAGGAAGTCGTGAGACGTCCCAGGCCGAGACGAGTTGTGGACTCTCCCCCGTAGTCTCCTCGAGATCAATTCAGTCGACCAAAAAAAAAAAAAGTTATAATCAGAGACCTAGAAGTCACAAAATGCGACACTCACAGGATTGAAATTGATCGGGCAATGGTGGTGGTGTATTGCAAAGTCGTTCATGGTTCTGTATCACATGGGTTGCTCATTTACTTGGAGGGTCTTCTTTACTTAAGTGCTGTGGAAGCGAGTTTTTGTGTCAGGGTAAGTCACCAAATTCAACTTGTTACTTGGAGCAGGGAGCAAGGGGTGGCTTGAGAGCTGGGTACCTAGGTAGGTACTTAGCACCCCAGGTAGGGGGTCGACTGAGATACTCCGGTACGCGCAATGTGAGAGCTCCATTGCAGCGGACCGACGTCATGCTGCCGATTGCCCGGGGCCGCCTCAACGGAGCTCCGTCGGCAACTGCTTGGGCAGACAGCTGCCCACCTTAGGTAGTCTACCAGTCACGCCAAACGTCCCCTCAGGTCCGAACCCCAACACCAGTGGACCTGGAGCTGACAACGAGCAACGAGTCCCTGAGCGTTTCACAATGGCCTCAATCAGACCGGCTCGCTGCTTGAACCTCACATTCCTGCGCCCGCGAGCCGCCGGCGCATGCAAGAGCAGCTCCCGACCGCTCGGCGCCGCATCCGTCCGCAACAAGTCCGGCCCCTATGGCTACACCCAGGCCAAGGCCCTCGTCTTCTCCAAGCCAGGCGAGCCCTCAGATGTCCTGAGGTACAGTGCCTTCTCAAGCCCTTTTCCCTTACTTGATCCCCCAACACGGCCCACTGACCTGCCTCAACAGACTACACAACCACTCCATCTCGCCGCAAATCCCCTCCCATGCCGTTCTCGTCCGCACCCTCGCCGCGCCCGTGAACCCAGCAGATGTGAACACGGTCCAGGGCACCTACGGCGCCAAGCCGTCCTATGACACCTCCGTCGGCACCTCCGAGCCGTCCTCCATCCCCGGCAACGAGGGCTGCCTCGAGGTGCTCTCGGTCGGCTCGGCCGTGTCGGGCCTGCAAAAAGGCGACTGGTGCATCCCGGCCTCGACCGGCTTCGGCACGTGGCGCACGCACGCACTCGTCGAGAACGCCGAGGCGGCGCTGCTCAAGGTCGACAAGGCCGGGCTCGACCCCATCCAGGTGGCCACCGTGTCGGTGAACCCGTGCAGCGCGTACCGCATGCTGCGCGACTACGTCGACCTGATCGGCCAGTCCGTGAAGGCCTTCCAGAGGGACGCCTCGGCCGCCGGCGGCGCCTGGTTCATCCAGAACGGCGCCAACAGCGGCGTCGGCCGCGCCGCCATCCAGCTGGGCAGGTTGTGGGGCCTGCGCAGCATAAACGTCATACGCGAGCGCGAGGACCAGACCGCCACCGAGCAGCTGCGCCGCGAGCTGCTCGACCTGGGCGCCACCGCCGTCGTCACCGAGGCCGAATTCCTCGACCGCGGCTTCACCGCCCGCCTGCGCGACGACTTCACCCGCGGCGGACGGGACCCCGTCACCCTGGGCCTCAACTGCGTCGGCGGAAAGTCCGCCACCGCCATGGCAAAGTGCCTCAGCGAGAGCGGCACCCTCGTCACCTACGGCGCCATGTCCAAGCAGCCCGTCATGCTGCCCACGGGCCTCCTCATCTTTAGGGACCTGCGGTTCCAGGGCTTCTGGCTGAGCCGGTGGGCAAACGCCGACCGGGAGGGCAAGAAGAAGACCGTAGACGAGATACTCGGCCTGATCAGGGAGGGCAAGTTCAGGGATGCGCCCGTGCAGGAGGTTGAGTGGAATTGGCAGACTGAGGAGGCGACGCTCAGGGAGGCCGTCCAGGGCACGCTGCAGGGCTTCAGAGCCGGCAAGGGCGTCTTTGTGTTTGGAGACGCGTGATAGCACATTACGGGTCCTCACAATCCAACGGAGCAGTAAACGCACCATTGAGGCGGTGGTGACGAAGCAGCGGGCAAGTGCGATTACAGAAGCCGAAAAGGCTGCACTGTATTCCTGTTCAACTGGGTATCAACGCAGACAAGATTGTAAATAGCAGTGGCAAGATAAACCCATGAACCATTGGCGTCAGCCCCTCTACACGCCAGGTTTGGCTTGACTCCAGGCCGCTCACTACAGCTTGGAGGGGCAGTCCTAGGCTCTGAATGCCTGTGTCATCGCATGCAAACGATCTATCATCACCGGCGCGTACGCGTATAAGTTATCGTCAATCACCCTCGCCAGATGCCGCAGAGCGTTCTCTTCGTTGAGCTCCAGCTGCAGCCTCTCCTTGACCTTGACCACCGCCTTGTCCGGCTCGAGCTTGATGTCTGGAATGTTCGCGTCGACCATCAGGCTGAACAAGTTGAGTATCAGGTTGCTCGACTTCCGTAGCGCAGCGTACGCCAGGTAGCAGTATTGCGTGAATTGGCGGTACTGTTCGCTGTTTGTGCCTCCCATGGCTTCAACCATCTCCTTCGAGATCTTCATGGCTGGCGCGAAAGGCTTGGGATCGCGGCCCAGAATGAAGCCAAAGTCGGCATGAAAGAAATGCCCATCAGGGGCAAGGAGGAGGTTGTCTAGATGTCGGTCGCCGACTCCCAGGATATATGTGATGACACAGTACCCGGCGCATGATCTGACAAACGTATCCAGGGTTTCTTTGCGGAGGCCGAGGGGCGCCTTGTCGTCAGGATTGTTCTGCTTCAGGTATGCGAGCACCGGGGCGTTCTTGTATTTGGTTACAATATTCTGGAACGGCATCGATGGGACAAACTGGGACAGTCCCGCGCTCGTGCTTGTAGCGAGGATCTTGTAGGGGGTGAGCTTGAGGTCCAAATTTTCTTTCTGAAGGAGTTGGTCCATAAGCGTGATGATCTGGATCACCAGTTGGTCCTGCCGCAAGTCGTCTCCCGTCTTGAAGATGATGGGGTAATTCTGCCCAGTCGTGGTCTTGAAAGCTACTTTGATTGGGTGAAGGGATGACTTGAAAACTACCGTCTCCTGCGGCGCAACGCCAACGATCTTGACGGATGGATCAAGCGGCAGTGGTAAGGGCGGATCTATGGTCATCAACTCGTTCTTGGGGTCAGCCAGGAAATGCTTCACCCGGTCTGTCCTCCGAGGAATTGACTCATTCGATTCCTTGATCTCAATGGAGATTCTTGACAGGATCGCAATCCATTCGGCTTGCCGCAAAAGAAGCTTTCTGGTCTCCTTGCCGTCAGGGCGCTTTTCAAGTTCGGTCATAAAGTCAAAGGCCACTTTCTGGAACATCTTCCGGACTTCAGGTGTTTGATCCTCGCTTACATCGTCACATTCTACCATTAAGTACCAGTAGAAATAATTGCCGAGTATGAAGTTGCTGACCGCTCGGGATATCAGAAAGCGGGCCAAAGACGAGTCCTGCGTGACTTCCTGGCCAGACTCGGGAGAAATTTGCTCGAACTTGAGAGCCTGGCACAGCTGGAGAAGGTAGAGCAGGAGCTCATCATCATCCGCCTTGTGCAACCGTCTGACGGCATAGGCTCGCACAGTGGCATTGTCAAAAGTCGGCCCGAGGAGCTCGAGGGCATCGTCCACATCGATATCGGTCCACCTTCCGAGAACCTGCACGGCTTGTTTTGATTCGCTCTGGTCTTGCCAGTTGACGGACTTGACGAACTTGGTAAGTGCTCGCTTGTCACGATTCAAATGGTACCGGAATTTCCATATGAGATCTTTCTCCTCAGGAGACAACGATTGCGTTGGAGAGTACTCCATGATGTTGTTGAGCTCGTCCCGAGTCTTCGCATTCGGCTTGAGGTCTTTGTCGAGTATTCCGTGCCTGTGCTGGCTCCGAACGAGCCGCCTGTGCTTACTCTCAGCCGGGTTGTCTCTCTGCCCGACCTCTGGATCGTATACGCGGACGAGCCGACTACCCACGCCATCTGACACACCAACTCCGTCGATACCGGGTCCATACATGACTTCCGGGGGCGGCTTGAGCTGAATATTAGACTGCGAGGCTGAGAGATGTTGTAGTGAGGATATTGGTGGCGGGGCATATTCGTGGTCGGCAAAGACGACTGGGAAGTCGAAACGAGGGAGTTCCACGTTGAGCGTGAACTTGGACGGCCCAGGACTGAAGTCTGAATCTCGTCCCACCTCTTCTGTGTCATCCTCCTTCTTGTCCCTTATGGCGCCTTTGTGTGCTCGCTGTCGCTCCAAGTCCTTAACAGATGCTTTCGCAACCTGCAGGTTGCGCTTCTCGAACCCACGGAAGACCAGCTGATCCAGCCAGTCTACCTTTGCTATTTCGCCCATCTCGTGTTTCTTAAAGAGGATCTCCATGCGGTCCATCTCCTCAGCATCCTTGTCAACCACGACAATCTCGCCTTTCCGTGCTGGTTTCTTCCTCCCCGCTACTGCCGGTGTATTTGTGTTGTCATTGCCGTCGGCAGGCTTGTGTCTGTGAACATGGCATTTTTGCCGGCCTTTGTGAAGCTGGTTGTCCTTGTCGAACAAGGGGAGGGTAGTCCCGCCGAAGGGAATTGCATGTCCCTGGGCGTTGGTGCCCCCCGTGGGCGATAAGTCCCATATTGTGACGGCGAGGCAGGAGTTGATGGGAAGGTTGGAGTAGTTGATAGGCAGAGTCAGCCACTCATTCCATTTCCGCTCTGTCCTGAAAGCTTTATATGCTGTTTGGACGGGAACGGTCAGGGGCTTCGACCCTGCCCAGACTTGCACCGTGACATAGAGATCCGAGTGAGGGCTGGTGTTGGACCCGATATGGCGAAGCTCCGGTTTCTCGAGGAGCGTGGAAAAGAGGTAAGGTGTTTCGTCGCCTTCCAGGTTAATGCTGCAATAGTTCAGTACAAGTCAGTCGTAGAACAAGGCACCCGAGCCATCTGCTCCATGTGGAACTTGGACGTACATCCGGACCCTGGCAGGATATTGGACTGCTTCGGAACTCGCAAAAGAGAAGGGCTCCATCGTTTGATATCTTGACTTGACACTTGCCCAACAGCTGCAGAATGGCAGTCAGAGAAAGCCAGATGCTTCGGTGTTCAACAGAGGAGCGAGATCATAGCCGAGGTGAGTCGATGAAGAAGGTGCAGTTGATGGTCACAACAACGCGCATCATCTTGCCTGTGAGATCATCACCGCATTTACAGCTGCAGCTGCCCACTGCACATGGGTGTAAGCGGCAGGCAGCCGCAGCTTAAGCTTCCGAGCCGTCAGTTTATCAGATACTTAGCCCGTTGGGACAAGGTCCCCCCTGTAAGACGCCAGAGTCTACCGTACCCCATGCTCCACTGCCTCCGCTGCCCCGGAGCACCTTCACCTGAACGCGTCTTCCGTCCAATTCGTCGCGTCAGGGTCCAACAGCATGACCCTCTATTTCAGTCATCTCACCGCATGAGTCTTGCCCTGCGCTCTTTTTGAATCTTACTCTCCCAGTCCACTCGTGGCTTCTCTCACTTCAGAATACACCAAATATGGATTCCGACGAAGACGCAGGCAGATATGACCCAGAGCAGTCGCTCGAGGAGCGCCGCGAGATCCAGCGGAGCATCCGGAGGCTCGAGAAAGACATGCATGAGAACGCAGAGGCTTACATGCAGGTTGGGTCCACAAAAGTCTTCGACGCGCTCGCAAAGCTCGAGGAGATCAGTCAGAACATCAAACAGACCAACGAGGCCGCCATCGATTCCAAAGCCCTCCTGACGCTCGTCGATCTACACAGCCGCAAGCTGCAGAAACTGACAGCTGGGAACCTGGGCAACGGCATTGATACGGATGAGTTCGTCTCAAAGTGTATCACGTACATGAGGCGTGGCGCCGGCATAGCGGACGATGAGGACCAAGAGCTGACGCACACCCAGCGCAACCGTAGGAACGGTGCGCAACGAGGTGCAATTGGATCCGATGATGACGCCTCGGATGACGAGGAGGGTGGTGACATGATGGACTGGGCACACCTCGGGCGGTACGCCTGCATACCCAATGTACGGAGACCAGCCTTGTCAGGCTTCTTGCTGGGACCCTTGTCGGTTCAGAAGAAAGTCCGCAAGCTGGTTACGAGGACGGCGCCCTTGCGAGTGGTTGACCTGCAGGAGGTTCGGCCTGAAGTCTTGGATACTGAGGAGCTGGCAAAGACTGAGAATGATCTCACTGCCATTTGCAACAGGATCTTGAAGCAGCTCAAGGCAGTGAGAGACACGGCGATACAAGAGCTGCAGAAAATGCAAGACGACGACAACATAGATGACGAGCAGATGGAACGGGCAATGGACATCCTGGGCATCACCGAGACAGGCAACATTGATCTGGTGCGATTCTGCATCAACCCCAAGTCTTTCGGGCAGACGGTAGAGAACATGTTTTACGTCAGCTTCTTGATTCGCGAGGGAATGGTGGAAGTGCATTTTGAGGAAAACGGGCTGCCGTCTCTTTGTCAGTGCGGACGTAGACTCCTTTCCTTGATCTTGTGTCGGGCTAACAGCAATCAGGCCCTTCCAGTGCTGGTGAAAAGGGACAATCGTCAACCTCGGTATCCAAGAACGGTACCATGAAGCGACAAGCAATAATGTCGATCGACATGCCGACGTGGAGGGATCTGATACAGGCCTTCAACATCAGAGAGCCAATGATCGAACACAGACAGGAGGCAGAAACACAGGGTCCGGGAGAAAAAGCCTGGTATTAGTAACCGAGCAAGACGAGCCGTGCTATTGTCGCATTTCTAACTTGCAGAGCGTGAAGCAAAAGCGGCTACCGGGTTAGGCGCGAAGGGCGTTCGGCGTTTTATGATGGAACTGGTCATGATCATACTCAAGACACCCAGAAAAGGATTCGGGGGACTTGTTCTGGGTGGTTTTCTGTTCTTGGGGCTTTTTCCAGCAGAGGAGTGCTGTGTACATGCGCTATTCGGTCAGCGGCAGCGATCAAGCCTAGGGCCCACAGTTGATGAAATATGGGTTCGAGTCCGACGAATTTTGAAATCGAAGAAACGCCCACACAAGGCTTAGCACAGAAGCAAGAAAACTATCACGACTTGCAATGAGTTGCATGAAGTGAAAGCCCGAGTTGGTGGCCGGCAACGGCCGGATCCGTTGCACACAATGGCTTGTTGCGGCCGCGACGCCTCTTTGCGTTCATGAACACAACACAAAGCCGCCGGTCCTTATGTCCACGTCGTCACCCGCACGCGTCGCCGTTTCCGTCAAATGTTCCTCATAGTGCTGCATTTGGGAAAGGTTTCTTTATCACAAACCTCGCAACTTCATGGACAGAGGACAATGCGATGGTGCAGCGGCATAAGAGAGTGTTTGGTCAGCAAAGCACCGAGGAGGAGTCGTGGTTGATAGTTCCAAGAAAAATCTGTCGAAGGCTGGGAGAGTAGTCTACGATTGGATCGTCGTAGAAGACTTACAGAAACAATCTACTGGCGATTCGAAAATCATCCCTACCAGCCATGTCAGACACCGGCAGAGATGACGGCGACGCCAATGCGCCACTGTCCCCCGAGGCGACAGGAGATGATCCTATTGCCGTCCTGTTGGGACAAGAGACGGCAATCCTGGACCCAATTGATGAAGACACGCCAGGAGGGCCAGAAAATTTGGCTGAAGCAGCACCTCAATCCACGCCGGACAGTGACGGTGGGCCATCCTTCCAGCCAGCCGCGGTCAGCGACCAGAACTTGGATGGTGGAGGCACGCAAGACACAAGTGCCATGGAGCAGCCGCAACAAGGAGATGAACAAGGTGCTACCCCAGTGCGCCCGGAGGCAGCCGAGCCAAGCAACGCACAATCACCAGCTTCGGATACAGTCGCGGAACAAACACCCTCGCCATCTGGAGCTGGACCTCAGACACCGTCAGGAGGCGAAGGCATCATGTCAAGATTGTTGAACAGATGGATCGTTGGGGCACCCTCACCCAGGGCTCGACGTTCTAACACAACCGGGGGTGGTGACACGGGCAGCGTCGACCCGGGGTCCACCCCGACGTCCACCCCGACAGCACCGCGTGGGTCTCGGTCTGGTTCCCTCACTGGGGGAGCAGCGACTCCCTTTACCGGATCACCGAGCTCTGAGCTGGTTGGCCCCTCCCGTCGAAGACTCAACAGTCAGGCCAGCAGTTCGCGGGGCAGCGCAGGATCTCCCTCACGCAGAGGCAACGTCGGCTCCCGGCGGACTCGCGCCAATACGGAGCTCTCAATCGATCCTGAGGCTGGTGATTTCCAAGCCATAGGAGCGAATACCCCCACACCCATCGGAGTGCGCCCGCGGCCCCTTCCTTTTGGGGTGAGAGGCGCTGATGACGACTCAGGCAGCTTACCTACTACTCCCATGGACCCGGAATGGGAGCTCCGCAGACGCAATCGTGCCTTGCTCGAAATATACGACATAATCAGGACCCAGGGACTCACGACAGATTGGCCGGGCTGGGAACAGGGCCGTGACAATGTTAGAGAGTGGACATTCCAGATCGGCGTCAACACACTGGATGACATAACGGATGAAGCAGTCCAGAGCATGACAGGCGTCCTCGCTGGGGCAAACGTCTCGGACGAGATTCGTAATCAAATTCTCCGAGAAGTGGACAGAAGAGGACAAGCGACGAGAGACAAAGTGAATAATGCACTTGTTGACGAGAGGGACTTTTTGGACACCACGGCCAACAACATAGTACGCCTTATGGAGAGTGCGAATATACCAGGCCGCCGTAGAGGCGCCTCGAGCGCACCGTCAGTCGCGTCGCAATCGTCGCAGCCGGAACCCGCGCCGATGCAACGCAGAGCGCTGATGAGGCATACGAGAGAAGAACTCGTGGACCTGATTTTGGATGTAGATCAGCAACGCAGAGAAGCTGAACACCGCGCGGGTGAACTCGAAGATGAAGCGCAAGCGACTAGGGACAGACATTCGGTAGAAATAGGACGCTACGAAGCCGAGGCAAACACCCTTCAGAGAAACCACCTCAGAGAGACACGAGATCTCCGAGACGAGGTGACTTACTGGCAGGATCTTGCTGGGCCGGCCAGGCCAGCCGACCCACCACCACAGGAAATGGTGACCCAACCGCCAAGTCGGAGCGAGTCTCGGGGATCTCGAGAAACTACGCGGTCCAGATCGCAGACGGGTTCGGCTCCTAGGTCTCCAGCCCGCGAGCAGGCCTTTGAGGACCTCAGGACTGTATTCAGCAACATCGCGCAGCACGAGCGTCTGGTGCGGCGGCTTCAAGAAAGGGCCGGCCTCAAGCCTGGGGATTGGGATGCCGGCACGGCGCCATGGTCGCCAAATGCTCAGATACCCAGGACCCAGCTCC
This sequence comes from Diaporthe ilicicola, assembly GCA_023242295.1. Lineage (NCBI taxonomy): Eukaryota > Fungi > Ascomycota > Sordariomycetes > Diaporthales > Diaporthaceae > Diaporthe > Diaporthe ilicicola. The sequence continues at coordinate 4,890 of JALPVH010000288.1, read as the reverse complement.
TACTCCAGCTCCAAACCATCACAGGCGAGAGAGATGAAGCCAGGCAGAACGAGGACCGGCTCCAGGCGCGAGTCGACGCACTTGAAGCGGCAAGGCTTTCTCCCCCTAGTCCCCGAGGCGGCGGCCTGTTTGGCAACTTGTTCGGGGCCAACCGTGAAAGACACCCGTCAAGTGGAGATTCGCGAAGTAGATCGGGTTCGCGCGTAAATCAAGATGCGCCTCCCAGGAATTTCGCCGACGAGCTAGAGGCGCAAGGCAGTGGAGAATCCGATCCCGCCAGTGGGCAATCAGATGCTGCCAGCAGGCAATCGAATACGTCCAGGAGGCAATCGAATACGTCCAGGAGGCAATCGAATGCGTCCAGGAGGCAATCGAATACGTCCAGCAGGCAGTCAAATGCTTCCAGGGGGCAGTCAGATGCTGATCATCCCGGGCCTCTCCGAGTGATTCCAGAATGGCTGGCCACGCATCCCAATGGACCCTGCGACGACTGCCTACCGGTTTTCCGCTTCCCCCCGGAGCTAGGTGAGTTACCTACCTGTGGCTGCACCTGCGAACTCGCTCTTGGGATTCCACCACGGTCTGCTGCGTCATCATCATCACGATCGTCATCATCAAGATCCCGGGCTAGTAGCACCCGCAGTGTGAGATTTGCAAACGACGGGACGCCGGGAGACGAAAACAACGGCAGGAGGAGGCCTGCTCCGCTGAATTTGACCGCAATCACCATCCCGGAGGAGGATGATACGAACCGGCCAGACACGCCGCACCCGATGGGAACGGACAGCGGCCATTCTGATGCCCCAGCCTCGGAAGCGCAGCCGGTAGCCGTGGTTTCAGGAGCGACTGGTGACAGGCGCGGCCAGAGATGCCCCTGCTGTGGGAGAGGCGCATACGGCCCCCCTGCGGCTGGAGGGCCACAGGTCGCCTTCTTCACCTGCAGAACCATGGCTGGCCAGCGAGCGCCTATGAGTCTTGCCGAGGGGCTCAGGAGTGCGTTGTCGTCCGCGACGGCGACAGCTGCTAGTGTCATTGCACCTGGGGGGAGAAACAGCGGCAACGGAGACCACCCCGCCCCGCCCGAACCCGTCGGCCCAGTGGGACGTGACGGAGACAACTCAGATCCTCCAGCTGGACCCAGACCTGTCGCCCCCGAAGGAAGAGGTAGGAGAAACACAGACCCTCCCGTTGGACCCGGACCCATCGCCCCGGACGTTTTGGAAGGGAGGAATAGACGGCACACGGACCCCGGCCGTGTTCCCATCCCGGAGCGGGCACCTCGACATCTAATCATGACAATTTTGACACTGTTTTGGGACCTCGTCAGTTTCCTCCCAATACTACAGATCCGCGAACTCGCGTTGATCGTGTGGTATTTCCTGTCCCTGATATATTACCAGGTACAGCTCGGCTTGTACTGGAACCTGCGATACTTGGCACGGCTGGACGTAATGCGCCCCGTGGCTGCGAGGATGCCGGTATGGGAGATCAAGATGTTTGCTCTGTGGTCCCTAGTCGTGTGGCTCATCACAATGTTGATCGCCTTGTACGAGGAGAGAAGGATATGGAGGGCTGCGAACGCTCATATCTCGGCCGCGTATGTCAGGGGCTTGTCGCTTCGCAGGCCGTACCCATGGTGGTCGGTCTACGAAGTTGACTATAACTTGCTACGGCCGGCTTTCGGCAGACTGTCAGAGTGGCTCCATGCATGGTACTTTGATGAATAGACGACGATTAGATGCAGTCCTGGGCGTGCGAGAGGGCGGGGGATATCCTATAGCGGTTTGGGTTGGATTCCTTGGGCCGGCTGTGCTGTGATGTTCTGTAGTCTTCAGGGATAGGCGACGGGGAAATTCAATTCTCTGGCTGTGTAAGACTCAAGTGTTCGGCGCTCGGCATACACTGCGAGAAAGGCTGACACGCAAGGAGATTTTAGCTGAAGAGTATGCTCTTTACTGTGAATGGCAGAACGTGAACGCGTGACTGAGGCGGCCGTAAAGCAAAGGCGAAATCCAAATAGTCTTGTTCTACATGGTAAAACAAGCTTGTGCATACACAGTACTTCAGGATAGTCTACCCCTGTTTCTCGAATCAGGCATGCAACAACAAGCACGTACCGTTAACCACTGGCCTCGGATATTGCGGTGTAGGCGAAGCTTCATGGCCCGTGTGTTCGTTTGGATTTAGGGGTCCCTTCTTCGCAGCACAGTCCCATAGGACTGGCGGGATCGTCGAGGAAGTCGTCATAGGGGGCTCTGGTTTCTGACCGAGAATGCGATGCTCGAGTCATTGCACATGGAGATAACGGATTCCTCTCCGCCTCGTCGTCGATTCAGGGCAAGCATGATGGTGCATATGGAGGACCAGTTCGGCCTCTGAGCACGTGGGACAACCTGCGCGTCCATCTGACCTTCCCCGGGATCTGCAAGCCTCCCGTTCCCGTTCCGGGGCTGAAGGAGCTGGAGACGCAGTGGGGAGGAGCGAGCATGGCTGGAGTGGCAGACAGCAGCTTGTCCGGGTCAGCATGAGTCCCAGATGAAGCGAAGAAGAAAAAAACGCTGCGGTATTGCATCGCTGTGACCAACTCCGGCCCATGTCGCTTATGGCAAACCTTGATTCCTTGAAGTGGTTGCGGATGAGTCGAGGTGGCCATGCATCAGCACAGATAAGGTTCAGCCGAGAGAGGGATTTGGCCAAGAGCTTGCCGCCCGCCCACACACGCAGGGTCCTCGTGCGCATGATCTCGGCCACCGTAACTCGTACTGGCCTCAGTACCTGGACATGCTAGACCATACTGCAGTGTCTCTGGCAGGCTTCGAATGACCATTGCTTGCTTGGGGGGCAGCAAGGTCTCGTGCCGACTGTATGTCTGACTTCGCACCCGGCACAATAGATTATACGAAGCATGGGCGGCCCTGTGGTCTTATCCAAGCCGTCCTGCACCTATCTATAGCAGCACAGGAGCTCTTATCTGCTTGCAGGCGCGGCAGCGGTTATATCTACCCGGTATAAGCGGGGCAAATGCAGTATATAAGCTATACTATTAACTTTACACCTAAATATCTTAATACCTAGCCATTTATATCGATAAATAAAGCTATTATTATATTTAAATTAATTAAAAGTACCTATATATATTTTTTTTTAAGAGAAAATATATAAAATTAAAAGATATAGTAATATTATTTAATATAAACCCTTTTAAGTAGTATCCTTATAATCCCTCTATTTACCCCTTATATTAAAGGGGTTTAGGGCTAAGGTTTACTAACCGCCTACTTATTTTAGCTATAACTAATTCCAAATTATAGCTAAACCTTTAATTGCTTATAATTACTTTTATTAAGCTTACTAATCTTTATATTCTTTATAATAACGCTATTATAAAATATTATAAAGATAATAGAAATCTAATTAATTAACCCGATATTTAATATTTTTATTATTAAAAGTATCGGTTTTATACTTTTTCTTATTAAAATTAACTTTTTATATAATAAATAGCTAACTTTTTTATATAGGGCTAATTTATCTTAAGGTTTACTAGGAAATCTATATTTATACCTATATCTTTACTTATTATATAATATATAGGCTTATAATACCTTTAGCAATAATAAGTAATTAATTTATTTAAAAATATTTATAATTTTCTATTAAGCTTATAATTTCTTATTATTTTTATAATAATTATTAATTTAATAGCTAAGAAAGCTTTATTTAAGTATATTTAAGCCGATATATTAATAGTATATAGCTAATACTATACCTTTTAAATAGTAATTTCTATATAAATCGTTATAAGTAAAAGAATTCTCTTTATTATATATTTTATACTTACTTTATTATACTTATAGCTATATTTAAGCTTTTTAATATTATTTATAGCTAATAGCGGCTATACCCTTTTTATTTTTAAGCCGGTTAACTTTAAAGGTTTATTTAGAGATAATATTAAGAATTTTTAAAGTAACTGCTATAAGTATAAGGTTTTTTTTAAGATAAAGTATAAATTCTTATAGCATTTTAACTTAAACTTTAAATATATACCGGCTAGCCGGGTTAATAATATTTTTAATATATAGATTTTAAATAACTTATTATCCGAAAAAGCTAGTAATTTAAATAAGGATATTATTAACCTTAATAATAATAGGGCTAATAAGTATTTTTATTAGGATAATTATTTAAAGCTATAATAAAACTATATTTATTTAAATTTTAATATTTATAATAAGATTAGTAAGCCGGCTATTAATATTAATATAGATATTAATACTAATAGCGATTTTAATAAGATACCTTTTCCTTATAACCCTTATATAAATAATACTATTTAATACTTATTATACTTTAAGCTAAATTAGCTAGCTATTATTACCTTACCTTTATTTAAGCTAAATAAAGCTAATAAGGCCGGGGTTAAATTTAAAGATATTTATAAGCTTTAGCTATATAGTATTAATAGTTAGCCCTTTAATAAGGTATTACTTATAGATTTTAACCCGAGAATATACCTAAATATTATTAATTTATAGGAAATCGACGTTTTTCTTAAGTTTTTTCCCTTACCTTTAATAGAAATCTTAGCCTAGTATATTAATATATACTTTTATTTTATTTAAAACTTAAATATATAGAAAAAAGATTTATACTTTTAATAATAGTACGATATTTATACTACCGAGTTATATATCTTTTTAGGTATTATTATTTATTTAAGCTTTTATTTTAAAAATTAAATTAATTAATTTTAAGCTAAATTATTATATTTTTATTTAACTTACCCAGAGTATTAAAAATATAAATAATATAAAATATAAAATATAAATATAAATATAAATATAAAAAATTTAGAAAATATAAATATAAATATAAATATAAAAAATA